>MCJB01049269.1:70825-107436 GCA_002018475.1 Nicotiana obtusifolia
CCCCCCCCCCCCAACAAGGATTGTTGGTGTGTATCCTTCTTCTATCTGTCCTTCTAGTATCCATGCATCCATGCTGTGAAGAAATACTGTGGTTGTCAAGATTTAAACATCATCGCTCCTGACCTAGCGGAGCAGGTAACCTTCTCCAAGAAGGGTTTTACGTACGCTTACACGTACCCCTTCACTTTAGGCCCGTTCTCATTGAGTGGGGGGCTTGATTCAGTTATCTTGGGTTTTGCTTTTACTACCAAGTCTTCCTGGCACAGGTGAGGCCTTCAGTGTGGTGAACGGTTGCTTGTATTCGGCGTCTATGCCAGGAGACGGGGGAAGAGCTATACCTGGCTCGATTGATGAACCTTTATTCACCCAATGTTTTCCACGGGAGAATGATAAACTTCTGCAAACGTGGTCACCATGCTTTGCTCACCGACATGGACGATGACAACGACTGTGGATGGATTGAGCAGTTCATTGCAGTTGCCACCGGGGACATCATCCCAGCCACAACTCAATCATTTCCTTAATCATAGAACCGTACTCGTAAGTTTAGCGTTTGTCTTTTCTTATAGTTAAAGATTGTCCCATGCTATTAGTGATCCTTCTCCTTTTATTATCTCAACAACTCGGTGGACCCACCAAGGGTTGAAGGCTTGGACCAGTAGGTCCAGAAAATTTTGGACATCACTACGCTTGAGACCCACCGGTGGATGGAACTAGCCCTTAAATACGGGTCGAAGGCCAAAAATCATGGTAGGTTGAACTTATATTGTTTTTACCGTACGTATTGGAAAACTAGTTAACTTTTCTTTCCTGTTGAATTGAGGTCTTCCGCAGGGCTCTGTTACCGTCCCCGAGGAGGACGTTTTGGCTGTTCATGCTGATGCGACAAGGTTGCTGCAGGAGGCTTTCACCGAAAAGGGTACCACCAGGCCTTATTTTGGTGCAAATGCTTCCTCTCGGAGTTCCTGGCTAGAGAACAAGCAACAAAAAAAGGAGACGTTCCTCTACGGCCGAGTGCAAAAATAGAAAGGCGAAGAACGCCACTCCCGAGCCAGCCGCAGACACTATGGTGATCGAGGATGATGGAGGATCCAGTGATGAAAGGACTTCTTTACATAGAAAACAATGACCTTCATCAGCTCAACAAAATGCTCAATCTGTTGAGCCTAGTTACACCAACCGAGGACGACGTCCAAGTGCTCTAGGGGGAATGTGATATAGCGGAAGATGCCAACTCTCGCTTCCTAGTCCCAGACGTTGTTCCTGGTACCGTGAGTCTGGATAACAGGTCTATTCTATCTTTGGTTGATGAGCTACCAACAACTAGCATTGCTTTTGCCACAGCTTCTTCTCAACCTACAATGACATTAGCTTCATCTCGCACTTTGCCAACTTTGCCTTCGCCACCAGCAACTACTATATCATCTCCACCGGTCGCAGTCGTCTGAGGAGGATGTTCCTCTTCCCCGGTCCCCAATTCATGGGTATTTGGGACATAACTAGTCTGCCCCTTCCGAAGATCCAAAGATGAGGAGGAGTGTTTCCCTCTCGGTTTCTACCGGGTGCCATATGCTATCCCTGCCGATAGAACTTGCTAATTATCTGAAGCCTCTAGCTTCAAAGAAGGATAGGAATAAAATACAGTCTCTCTCGGGAGAGTGTATGGTGAACAATGCCATACACAATGCCACGGCGCTATGATCTTTGTTCCCTCTATTGTTCCTTCTATCTTAGCTTTGGCACAATTTTTAATTTGTACTTCTTTTTTGCAGGCTAACTTCCTTGCTTCCGAGGGCCTTCAAAGGTTGATCCTTGACAAAGACAAACTCGCCTCCGAGCGGGATCAATTATTGGCTGAGCGGGATCAAATTGCTGCTCGCCTCCCAAAACTGGAAGCACGAGCTGCTAAGGCCATTGAGTTGGAGACTCGGTTGCAGCAAAGCGAGCAAGAGGTAGTGACCCTCAGCCAAGAGGCTACCCTATTAAGGGTAGAATTTGAGGAAGCTAAGGCAAAGTGGGTTGAGGTACAGATGCCCTTCTTGCTATTGCCGATCGCAAGGCTGCCTCTACTTATAGATTGAATAATTTGAAGGCAGCCTTGAACTCCAAAGCTAAAGAGGTTGTTGGGTGTTGAGGAGAAACACGCCCGATTGGAAGACAGGCATAAGAGAGTCATAGAGCATAACAAAGTTTACAACTCCACTATCCGTGACCTTGATGTCAACCTCCAGGCTGCTAAATCTGAGCGAAATAACCTTTTGACCAAGTTTGACTAGCTTAAGAAAGAATTTCAGTGCCGAGTGACATCCCTCATTGTTGAAAAAAACATATTCTATGTATAGCATGAGGAGAAAAACCTTGGAAGATGCCAAAGCCGTCGTCGTTGACTTTGATGCCCAAATTGCCAAGGCCCGTGAGCTGGAGTCAACTGCCCGAAGAGGTCTCCCGGTCTAACCTGATGCTACTGACTCTTCTAGTTCCAATTCCCATTTGAGGAACTGAAGAAGAGAAGGGGATGATGGTGAAGGCCAAGATGGTGAAGGCGAAGATCTTGAGCCAGCGGCAAATCCGCCTATTGGGGGTGCAGATGCTTCTCTTTCCCCGAATTCCAGCGATGCAGTAGCTTAGCTTTCTGCTTTATTTTCAATTTGCTTTTCTATTCCATACTTTGGTACTTGTGTTGCTTGGCACGTTTGTTATATATAGAAGTACTTTTTCGTTTCAGTATTGCGCTAGTTTTTTTTCCTTTGCATCGAATTATGCAAGGCTTCGGGTATATTTTTCTCCGATACCATTTGGATTATGGGTATAAGTTCTTCCGAAATCAGTCCTTTATCGTGAGGGTTTCATAAGAGAGGGCCCTCTTATGTTTACGGTGCTCTTGAAGAGGACGTGTCCTGTTCATTACGGCACTAGAATTTGAAGTACTTGTTTAACTTTCAAATTATAAAATTAATTCATTGTTCGGACAAGAAACAAGATAAAATAAAAGGACTTAAACTTAATTCCTTCCATTTTCAAAATTGTCATTACTTGTGGCTAACTTGTACAGCTTGTTTCTACGAGGCTAGACGCACAGTCTCCGGTCCCGATGATAAAACTTTGTTCCCGGCTTTCGTTGTCCCGGTTGATGTGGCAGTCATGTTGCCGTATTCTCATATAATTCTCCCCCCCCCCTCCAAGGTTCGAATGGGAAGAATGAAAATTTGAACACTAGAAGTCTTGCTACTTTGAAGATTTCACTAGTGAATGGTTGGATAATCTTTGATTGGATAGCAGAATTTACTTGCCCTTAGAAACTTTGCTATATAGACAAAAACTATCTAACCACCCCTAGTGGCTTGCACTCGTGAATGGTCGGGTAACCTTTGGCCCGACAGCCAACTTTACTTCCTAGTAGGAACTTTGCTACTGAACAAAAGATTATCTAATCGTCTCATAGCAGTTTTTTGCTTCCATGTCTTGTTGCTTAAAGGCATTACTTTTGCTAACGATGTTTCCTTCCTAGTATGCTTTCCGTTGCTAACTCGTTAAAAACCTTGCCAGAAAGCCCCTAATGGGACAAAAACTAGGCGAAGGGAAAAAGAGAGCAGCACATACTTTCAGTATAGGTGGTGCTCATCAACAATAGTATCTTTTGAGATGTGCCACACTCCAGTTACTCGGCAACTTTACTCTATCTTTAGTTTCCAATTCATATAACCCTTTCCCGGTGACAACTGAAACCCGGTAGGGGCCTTCCCACGTCGGACCTAGCTTTCCCGTATTGAGTTCCCGGATGTTCTGAGTTACTTTCCTTAAAACCAAGTCTCCTACTTTGAAATATCAGAGGTTGGCTCTCTGATTGTATATCTTTCCGTTCTCTATTTTTGGGTTGCCATCCTTATATGTTACAAGTCCTTGTGTTCGACGAGCAGCTCCAATTTAACCAACAATGCTTCGTTATTTGTTTCTTCGTCCGCCCAGAAGTATCTCAAGGTAGGCTCTCCTACTTCCACCAGGATCAAGGCTTCTGCTCCGTATACAAGAGAGAGAGGAGTCTCCCCCGTGCTTGATTTGGCCGTTGTTTGATACGCCCATAGTACTCCTGGTAGCTCTTCGGGCCATTTACCTTTGGCTGCTTCCAATCCCTTTTTGAGATTTTGGATAATCACCTTGTTTGTTGATTCTGCTTGACTGTTTGCGCTCGGGTGATAAGGCAATGATGTGATTCTTTTGATTTTCATGTCTTAAAGGAATTTTGTGACCTTAGTGCCTATAAATTGTGGCCCGTTGTCACAGGCTATCTCTTTTGATATCTCGAATCTGCAAACTATATTCTCCCACATGAAATCTACCACTTCGCGCTTGCTAATTTTCTAGTAAGGACCTGCTTCAACCCACTTAGAAAAATAGTCTGTTAACATCAAAAGAAATCTTACCTTACCGGGGGCCGGCAGCAGCGGACTGAATATATCCATTCCCAACTTCATGAATGGCTAAGGAGACAAAATCGGGTGCAGTCGCTCTGCCGATTGATTTACCAACGGTGCATGGTGTTGACATTTGTCACATTTCTAAACATAAGCCTTAGCATATTGTTCCATCCGGGCTAGTAGTATCCTGTCCTAATTAGCTTTAACACTAAGGAACCCGGGCCTGAGTGATTTCCGCAGATCCCTTCGTGGACTTCTGTCATGACATATTTAGCTTTGGAAGCTCCCAAACATCGGACCAACAGGCCTTGGAAAGATCTTCTATACAATTGACCTCCCTTAAAGCTGTATCGAGTTGCTTTAGTGCACAGCACCCAAGCTGCCTTGGGATCTTTAGGCAATATTTCGTGCTCAAGATAGTCAATGATCTCATTTCTCCAGTCCTAGAGCAAATTGGTTGCGTTTACTTCATAATAGCCGTCTGTGCCCAATACCTAATGCACAAGTTGCACGATCGTATCGGAGTCCGATCCCTTCATTTTCATAGACGATCCCAGAATGGCCAGTGTGTCTGCCTCCACGTTTTATTCTCTCAGGATGTGCGTAATTGACCATTGCCTGAGTCGTATGAGCAGATCCTAGACTTTTACTACATATTGTTGCATGCATTCCTCTTTGGCTTCGAAGATTTCATAGACCTGATTTTCTACCAATAGGGAATCGTACTTATTTTCTATGACCTCGGAGTCTAGTACTGGGCCAGCTCGAGTCCTACAATCAAAGCTTCATACTCTGCTTCATTGTTAGTCAGAGAAACAGTTCTTATGACATGCCTTAGGGTTTCCCCCCAAGGCGTGATTAGCACTACGTCGAGCTCGAACCCTTTCACATTGGAAGCTCCATTCGTGAACAAAGTACAAACTCCTGATATCGATTATGACACCATCACTGCTTCTTTGGTAGACAAAGGTAATAGTCCCGGACTGAAAACAGACATAAAGTCGGCCAAAACTTGTGACTTAACCATAGTCCTAGGTTCATACTCTATGTTAAATTCACTCATATTGACTGCCCACTTTGCCAGCCTGCCTGAAAGTTCAGGTTTATGAAGGATATTCCACAGGGGAAAGGTTGTCACTACGGCTATCGGATGATATTGAAAATATGGCCTAAGCTTCTGAGCGGCGACTAAGAGAGCTAAGGCTAATATTTCCAGATGTGGGTAGCGAGTTTTTGCTCCCATTAAAATTTTACTAACATAATATGTAGGATATTTCATACTTTCGCCTTCACGACTAAAACGGCACTTACCGCTACCTCTGAGACCGCCAAGCAAATCAGCAACTGTTTGCCTTCCTCCAATTTCGGCAATAATGGAGGGCTTGAAAAATACCTTTTCAAATCCTTCGGAGCTTGCTGGCATTCTGGAGTCCATTCAAAGTTGTTCTTCGTTTTGAGGAGTGCAAAGAAGTGATGACATTTTTTTGAAGACCGAGAAATGAATCTGCTTAAAGCGGCCAGTCTTCCTGTCAACCTTTGAGACTCTTTCAAGCTAGACATCTGGTCAGGGATGTCTTCGATGGCCTTAATTTTATCGGGGTTGACTTCGATCCCCCTTTGCGACACCAAGAATCCTAGGAACTTACCAGAGATGACTCTGAATGCACACTTTTTGGGGTTAAATTTCATATTGTGCTTCTTTAGGATATCAAAGGTTTCTTGCAGGTGTTTAAGATGATCACCTGCGTTCAAATACTTTACCATCATATCATCTATGTAAACTTCCATGGTTTTCCCTATTTGTTTTTCAAACATTTTGTTTACGAGCCGCTGATAAGTGGCTTCGGCGTTCTTCAGCCCGAAAGGCATCACATTATAGCAATATGTGCCAAAGTTTGTTATGAACGAGGTTTCTTCCTGATCCTCCGGGTTCATCTTGATTTGGTTGTACCCGGAATAAGCATCAAGGAAACTCATTAATTCGTGCCTGGCCGTCGCATCAATCATTTGATCAATATTCGGCAATGGGAAGGAGTCTTTTGGGCACGCCTTATTTAGATCCTTATAGTCTTCGCACATGTGAAATTTATTATTATTCGTGGGAACTTCTACTACATTAGCTAACCAGTTAGGATACTTTACCTCTCGGATTGAACCAACATCAAGCAAATGATTTACCTATTCTTTGACGAACTTTTTTTTTGGCTAAATATAAATTTTATTAATAAAAGAAAAATACAAAAGTGGAGGGGGACATAAACCTTACCTCCCAAAAGTGGATGAATGTACACTTAGTCATCCTAATGTGATAACTAATTGTACCTAAGTGGTAGTAAGGTGTTAGACAACTTATTTTTGACCTTGGCAATAGGAGATTTTTTCTGCCTCAGCTGAGAGATGTTAGGATCCAGGCTTAGTTTGTGCACGGCCACATCTGGCGGGATAACTATCATATCTACATGCGACCACGCAAAACAGTCAACGTTAAATTTAAGAAATTCTATGAATCCTGATCTGAGCTCAGGGTTTAACCCTGTCCCCAAAATGGAACTTCATCTTCAAGAACTTTTCGAACAGTGCAACTTGCTCAAGTTCTTCCGTTGTGGAGTTTGTAGCATCCTTTTCTTTTAGTACCTGGAAATATCTTTGTACCTGATAGGATTATGACGACTCCTCCCCCTGGTTCACTTCGTTCGGCTCGGGATCAAGTGTCGCTTCCTGTAATTGCTATGCTGCATGCTCCTCCCTTTACTATTGGAAACTGAGATTGCGTTCATCTCCCTTTCTGCTGGTTGGTCTCCTCTTATTTATTTAATTCCCTCGGGAGTTGGGAATTTCAGTAATTGATGATATGTTGACGACCCACATCCTTCATCTTATGCAACCATGGTCTCCCTAGGATAATATTATAGCCCATATCATTGTCTACTACTTCAAAAAAGGTCGTCTTCATTACCGCTTCGGCATTCAGAGGCATCAGAATCTCTCCTCGGGTTGTCACGCTTGCCAAATTGAACCCGACAAGGAGTTTTGTGGCCGGAATGATATTTCCGGTTAGCTTGTCTTGCTCTAGCACTCTCCATTAGAAAATATTCGGGAACTTCCTGGGTCCATCAAGACACATTGAATTGTAAAATCTAAAACATTGAGAGAGATTACTAGGGCATCGTTGTATGGTACCAGTAGTCCATCTGTGTCTTCCTACGTGAAAGTAATATCATCCTCAACGACTTCCCGAAGTCTCTTACTATTGGGTCATTGACACCTTCGTCTTTTCTACCGCTGAAAATGCCACACCATTAATCTCGTTCCCCCTGAAATCATGTTCATCGTCAGATGAGGAAGATCTTCTCCTGCTTTCGAGGGTACCGCGTTCTCCCGGTTGCGGCTGTAGTTGTTTTTGGCCTAGTCGCTTAAAAATTCTCTAACGTGGCCGTTTTTTAGCAATGTCGCCACCTCCTCATGTAGATGCCAACGGTCCCCAGTCTGATGGCCTTTGATCCCATGGTATTTGCACCACAAATTAGGATCCCTCTAAGTGGGCTCGGATCTCAATGGCTTCGGGAATCTTGCTTCCTTAATGTTCCTCATAGTCGACACTAGTTTCACTACATTGATGTTGAAGTTGTATTCGGATAGCATGGAGTAAGAGAAATCTCGAGAACCCAATATCTCATTGTCCTGCAATGACCTGTTATTCTGGCAGCGAAAATCTCCTATTGGTAACAAAGCTATCTACCAACCAGAAACCTCTGTCGAGTCCTTTGGCCCTTTCATAGGGCAAAAACCGTCCTCTAGAAGACCGTCGATCTGTGTCGAACTCATCCCTTGATTTCTCCTTATTCTTCTCCCAGTCCCGACCCTTGGTTGATGCTGGGAAACTGAGCTAGTCATCCTTAATTCTTATCTTCAACTCATACCAGCTGTGAATATCTGCCCATGTCATTACCTGAAACTCGAACAGACTTTCTTTCAATTTTCGGGAAGCGCCAAAGCTCCTCGAATTTTGCCCTTTAGTAAATGCTTCAGCTTCCCCATCGTTTGGTACAACCGGTAGCAACATCCTTTCTTTCTGGAATCTGGTCACGAACTCCCGCAGCAATTCAGACTCTCCTTGTGCAATCCTAAATATGTTGGCCTTTTGGGCCTGTACCTTCCTGGCCCCGTCATGGGCCTTGATAAAAGAAATCGAGATAAGACAGTAGAAATCCTAGTTCCGGGAGCAGAGCTTTTGGAGGCAGTAGTAACGATATTAATAAGCAAGAAGATAAACTATTATTGAGCTTTGAACATTATAGTATAAGCTTATCAGAAAATTTGTCCCCTTACAATGGTTGTTGAACCCATTATTTATAGTTGCTCCTAGGGAACAAGGTCCTAGGATCAAGCCCCTCTTAAATAACAATTATGGAGGCCATTGAAGAATGTGTAATGGCAGGCTATGAATGCCATATTCTCTGCATCGGGCTACGTACTTAATGCTATAGAATATTTTTCATTAAATATTATCGGGTGACAAGCATTTATTTTGTCTTTATGAGCAACATTCCATTTGGGAACAAACGAGATTGTTGCCCTCGGACTTAATAACCATTTGTCTCATTTTCATCTGCCTTCGGCTCCACGTGTCGCTTTATTATGCGAGTATTCAATATGAACATATTTTACCGGAGACCAAGTTTGATTTCAAATGGAGAGTTTCACCGGAGTGGATGGAGAACTTTGACCAAAAATATAAGATTTGTTCCTAAAGTTTGGTCTACTCGCCCAACCATTATTTTCTCTTTCTTTCTTTTTCTTTTCTCTCATTTTCCAAAACAAAAAAATAAAAAATATATATAATTCAATTGTACTACAAAAATAGTAACATGTGTTATAAATAGTATTATATTTTAAGGTGAATGTCTATCATTTAGAGATATTTTGAGTTTGTTATTTTGTGGCTAAGTTACTTTTCCTGTCATGACCCAAAATCTCCACCGCGGGGCCGTGATGGCGCCTAACATCTACTTGCTAGGCAAGCAAATATTCGTACACAATTAATCATTTTAAAACAAATTCAAAAGTAGTTTAATAATAAATAAAGCTATAGAAATTCAAAATAGATATAATAACTACAAATCCCGAAATCTGGTGTCACAAGTACATGAGCATACTAGAAGTGCGACAACCGATTGTATGAATGAAAATACAATTTTTTGAAATAAAGTAAACTGTAAAACTAGATAAGGAAGGGGATTTCAGGGGCTGCAATCGCCGTGCAGCTATATCTCAAGTCTCCATGAAAAGCTAATCCGAGCAAGCTTCCACTAACTATTGTTTGGGACCAACACTAGAATCTGCACAAGAAGTGCAGAAGTGTAGCATGAGCACAACTGACCACATGTACTCTGTAGTGCCGAGCATAACCTCGAAATAGCAGTGACGAGGCTACAACAAGGCACTCACTATAAACCTGTACGAATATAAATGAAATAATAGCATAAATAGAGAAAGCAATAATTTAACATGAAATCGGAACTGAAAAACAAACATATTACAGAGGACCCCAAAATAACACTTATGCTCAACTTCTCAATTCAACACAGGCACAGTAACAACAGTTAAACACATTAAAATATGTATTCTCCGTTGCGGTGTGCAAGCCGATCCACAATTATGTACAAATAACAAGTCTTCTCCGTTGCAGTGCGCAACCTGATCCACATATATATATATATATATATATATATATATATATATATATATATATATATATATATAAATATTATTGCAGCGTGCAACCTGATAATAACTATTGTCGCGTGCAACCCGATCCCACACAATAATACTAATAAATGTTGCGGCGTGCAACCCGATCCCATACAATAATAGTGTAAATGAAAATCTACAACCAACTACACCGTAACTCAAGTAAAACGCCATAAAAGAATTACATAATTGAAGATATAAAGCAGATAAAAAGTAGTTATCTAATAACACACAAGCTCAAAAAGCAAGTAAAGACAGTCAATAAATAAAGACAGGGATACATGAAAACAATAGGAGAATTAAGGCATGTAATGGGTAAAGGCATGAATTTAAAAAGTAAAGACAGGTAAAAATTAAAGCATTAACAAGTAATAACATGGATTAAATGAAGGCATGAACTAATTGAAAACAATAAATAAATATCTCAATCCACATGCTTAACATGTGACTACGTATATACGTACCTTGCATATATGTCGTCCCCACACATAAATCAAATAGAAAATAATCCAATCAAGTCCTGATTCCCTCAAGTCAAGGTTAACTACGACACATACCTCTTTCTGCAACCAAATCAATGATCAACAATGGCTTTTCCTCTAGAATCAGCCTCCAAACCAATCAAATCCAACCAAATATAGTTCAAATAATTCAAAATAAGATTTAGAAACTATCCACGAGTGAAAAAGATTCAATCTTTAATGAAATTGGAAACAGTCAACAAAAGTCAAGCCCGGGCTCGTTTGGTCAAAACCCGAGATTTGGATCAAAATCCGATTACTGATTCACCCCCGAGCCCGATTATGTGATTTGTATAAAAATTTGACCTCAATTTGAGGTCTAAATCTTAATTTGGTAAAATTCCTAATTTCTACCCAGAACCCCTAATTTCTACTATGAAATTCATAGATTAAGGTTAAGAATAAATGGGTGATTATAGAAATACATCAAAACTAGTTAAAATTTACTAACCAATGAAGTTGGAATGAAAATCTCCTCAAATTCCTCTCTAGTCAGAGATCTAGTTTTCAAAAATGGTGAAAAATGACCACTTCCCAACTTTCAGCTTTTAAATAGTTGGGCGTTACGCGAAGCATCGAGCGCGTTCGTGAAGAGCACTGGCCCGTAGGCCTATGCATTCGTGAGGCCTGACTCGCGTTCGCGAAGGCGTCCCCCGCCAATCTTCCGCGTTCACAACTTGTTGGTTGCGTTAGCAATGAAGGATTCCCCATGCCTGGCCCAGCCAACCAAAGCTACGCATTTGCATGAGGCCATTCGTGTTCGCGAAGGGCAATCCCCCCAGGCCTTTGCGTTCGCAATCCACCTCTCGTGTTCGCATAGTGTACCAGCCCCAACCCAATTTTTTCCTTCACAATCGCGAAGCAATGGACACCAGAAGCCAAAAACAAACAGTTCCAACAAGTCAAAAATGGTCTGAAACCAATCTGAAACTCACACGAGCCCCTCGAGCTCAAAACCGAACATGCACAGAAGTGTAATAACATCATATAAACTTGCTCGCTACCTCAAATCACTAAAATAACATCATATAAAAAGAATCGATCATTAAAACTCAAGATTTAAACATGAAAACTCATTTTTCACAATCTTTCACTAAATGCGCTGAAACTCGCTCGAGTCACCTTGGACCCCAACCAAACATGCGTACAAGTCCAAAACTATCATACGAACCTATCAGAATCGTTAAAACACCAATCCAAGGACATTTACCTAGAATATTGACCGTGGTCAACTCAAGTCCCAGTTTAGGCCAAAACTCACATTTTGTTCAAATTTTTGTGCCAAAACTTTCCGGAAAATGACAGGGACCACGCACGCAAGTCAAGAATCATCAAATGAAGCTAATAGAGGTCTCAGAATACGAATATAGAGGCTAGTACTCAAGATGACATATCGGATCGTTACATTCTCCACCTCTAAAAGAAACATTCATCCTCGAACGGACATAGAAAAGTACCTGGACTGGTAAAAAGGTGGGGGTATCTACTCCGCATATCAGACTCCGACTCCCATGTAGTCTCCTCAATCGACTAACCTCTCTATTGCACTTTCACAGAAGGAAAACTCCTGGATCTCAACTTTTGAACTTGCCGGTCTAGAATAGCCACTGGCTCTTCCTCATACGCCAAATTCTCATCAAGCTGAACCATGGTGAAGTCCAAAACCTGTGACATGTCCTCATGGTACCTCCGAAGCATGGAAACGTGAAATACCAGATGTACCTCTTCTAGGTTAGGAGGAAAATCAAGCTTGTAAGCAACCTCCCAAACTCTCTCCAAGATTTCAAATAGGCCAATAAACCTCGAGCTCAACTTGCCCTTCTTCGCAAACAGCATCACGCCCTTCATAGGTGACACTCGGAGAAGAACCTTCTAACCCACCATATAAGCTACATCTCGAACCTGCTGGTCTGCATAACTCTTCTGCCTTGACTGAGCTGTACGAAGTCGCTCCCGAATCACCTTAACCTTCTCCATAGCATCACGGACCAAATCAATGACCAACAATCTAGCCTCTCCGGGCTCAAACCAACAAATCAGCGAACAACATTGCCTTCATATAAGGCCTCATACGGAGCAATCTAGATGCTCGACTGCTAGTTTTTGTTGTAGGAAAACTCTACGAGCAATAGAAATTGATCCAATGAACCACCAAAATCCACAACACAGGCACGTAACATGTCTTCCAAGATCTGAATAGTGTGCTCGGACTGTCTGTCCATCTAAGGATGAAACACGGTACTCAATTCGACCTGCGTGCCCAACTCACGCTTTACGGCTCTCCAAAAATGCAATGTGAACTATGTGCCTCGATCAGAAATGATGAAAATGGGCATGCCATGCAGGAGAACAATATCCTGGATGTAAATCTGAGCCAACCGCTCTAAATAATAGGAAGTCATCACCGGAAAAGTGTGGGGACTTAGTTAACCCGTCCACAATAACTCAGACTGCATCATATTTCTTCAAGGTCTGTGGCAAGCCTACCACAAAATCCATAGTAATGTGCCCCCACTTCCACTCCTGTATCTCCAATCTCTTAGTCAATCCTCTCGATTTCTGATGCTCATACTTTACCGGTTGAAAATTCAAACACCGAGAGACATGAGCAACAATATCTTTCTTCATTCCCTGCCACCAATAGTGTTGTTTCAAGTCACGGTACATCTTCGTGACACCTGGGCGAATAGAATAGCGCAAACTGAGAGCCTCCTCAAGGATCAAATCTCCCAACCCATCAACATTTGGAACACAAATCCGGCGTTGAAGCTGCATAACACCATCATCACCAATCATAACCTCCTTACCACCACCTCATTGCACAGTGTTCTTCAACACCAACAAGTGAGGATCATCAATCTGGCGAGCCTTAATACGATCCAACAACGATGACTGTGCCACAACACGAGAAAGATCTCGGCTAGGATTCGAAACATCCGATCTCACAAACCGATTGGCCAAAGTATGAACATCCATGGCTAGTGGCCTCTCTGCTACCGATAAATATGCCAAACTGCCCATGCTCTCGGCCTTCCTACTCAATGCATCAGCCACTATATTGGCCTTCGCCAGATGATATAATATGGCGATATCATAGTCTTTTAACAACTTTAACCATCACTGCTGCAGCAAATTAAGGCTTTCTGTTGAAGCCAAAAACAACAGTTTCAAAGAGTCTCGTGCTGAAATTTAAAGATTAAAGTTAAAAATTACTGAGTGATTATGAAAATACATCAAAACTAATTAAAATTTACAAACGAATGAAATTGGGATGAATATATACGCAAAATCCTCTCTAGTCCGAACTCTAGCTTTCAAAATAAAGAAAAATGACCACCTCCCGACTTCCAGCTTTTAAATAGCGGGGCATCAGGTGTTCTTCACGTTTGCGAACCACCGGACGCGTTTGCAAAGAGCCCTGGCCCATAGGCCTGTGCATTCATGAGGTTCGACTCGCGTTCGGGAAGGCATCCCCCACCAAGCCTCAGCATTCGCGACATGTTGGTCATGTTTGCGATGAATGATTCCCCATGCCTGCCCCCAACAAACCAATGCTATGCATTCACATGAATCTATTCATGTTTGCAAAAGGCAATCCTCTCACATCCTCGCGTTCGTGATCTGTCTCTTGCATTCGCGTAGTGTACCAGCATATAAACCAGAATCCAAAAACCAACAGTTCCAAATGTCTAAATGGAAATACAACTGTTTGAAACAAAATAAATAGTAAAACTAGATAAGGAAGGAAACTTCAGGGGTTGCGATTAACATGCAGCTATACCTCAAGTCACCGTGAAAAGCTAATCCGAGCAAGCCTCCACTAACTGTTGTTGGGACCAACACTAGGATCTACAGAAGAAGTGCAGAAGTATAGCATGACTACACAACTTACCCCATGTACTCTGTATGTGCCGAGTCGAACCTCGATGAAGTATTGACGAGGCTATAACAAGGCACTCACTATAAACTATACGAATATAAATGAAATAATAGCATAAATAGAGAAAGCAAGAATATAACATGAAATCGAAATTGAAAACACATTATAGAGGGCCCCAAAATAACACATGTATTCAACTTCTCAATTCAACACGGGTATAGTAACAACAGTAGTAAAATATGTCTTCTCCATTGCGGCGTGCAACTTCATCCACAAATACACACACACACACACATACTTTTGCAGTGTGCAACTTGATCCCAAACAGTAATACCAATAACTATTGCCACGTGCAACCCAATCCCACACAATAATACCAATAACGGGTGCAGCGTGCAACCCGATCCCACGTAATTATAATATAAATGAACATCTACAACCAACTACGGCGTAACTCAAATAAAACGCAATAAAAGAATTACATAATTGAAGACATAAAGTGGATAAAAGTAGCTATCTAATAACATAGAAGATTAAAGCAAGTAAAGACAATCAATAAATAAAGACACGGATACATGGAAACAATTAAAAAATTAAGGCTTGTAATGGGTAAAGGCATAAATTTAACAAGTAAATGCAAGTAACAATTAAAGCATTTAACAAGTAATATTTTGGATTAAATAAAGGCATGAAATAATTATAAATAATACATAAATATCCCAACTCGCATGCTTAACCCGTGACTACATATATACATTTGTTACCTTGCATATACGTCGTCCTCACTCATAAATCAAATAGAAAATAATCCAATCAAGTCCTATTTCCCTCAAGTCAAGGTTAACCACGATACTTACCTCTTCCCACAACCAAATCAATGACCAACAACAACTTTTCCTTCAGAATTAGCTTCCCAACCAATCAAATCTAGACAAATATAGTTCAAATAATTAAAAGTCAGCTACAGAATCTACCCACGAGTAAAAAAGATTCAGTTTCTTTAATGAAATTAGAAAAAGAAAACAAAAGTCAAACCTGGCTTGCTTGGTCAAAACCCGAGATTCAGACTAAAACTCGATTATCCATTCACCCTGAGCCCAATTATGTGATTTATTTTGAAATCCGACCTCAATTTGAGGTCTAAATCTCAATTTGGAAAAAAATCCCTAATTTCTACCCAAAGCCCCTTATCTCTACCATGAAATTCATAGATTAATGTTAAAAATCAATGGATCATTATGGAAGTACATCCAATTAGTAAAAATTTACTAACCAATGATGTTGGGATGAAAATCTCCAAAACATCCTCTCTACTCTGAGCACTGGACCATAGGCCTTTCGTTCGCGAGGTCCGACTCACGTTCGTGAAGGCATCCCCCGCCAAGCCTCCACGTTCGTGACTTGTTGGTCGCGTTCGCGATGAAGGATTCCCCATGCCTGCCCCCAGCCAACCAATGTTACACGTTCGTGTGGGGCCATTTGTGTTCACGAAGGGCAAACCGCTCAGATCATCGCGTTCGCGATCCACCTCTCACGTTCGCATAGTGTACCAGCCCAGCCCCAATTTTTCCCCCTCACGATCGCGATGGAGGCTTCGCGTTCGCGAAGCACTGGACGCCAGAAGCCAAACACCAACGGTTCCAACAAGTCAAAAATGGTCTGAAACTCACTCAAGCCCCTAGGGATCCAATCCAAACATGCACACAAGTGTAATAATATCATATATACTTTCTCGCCACCTCAAATAATCAAAATAACATCAAATAACAAGAATCAATCATCAAAACTCAAGATTTCAACTAGAAAACTCATTTTTCACAATCTTTCATAAAATGCGTAGGGTCACCCCGGACCCCAACCAAATGTGTGTAGAAGTCCAAAAATATCAAACGAACCTACTGGAATCATCAAAATACCGATCCGAGGTTGTTTACCAAGAATGTTGACCGTGGTCACTTAATTCCCATGTTTTTCAAAAAATCACATTTTCTTCAAATATTTACTTAAACAATTTCCGAAAAATGACATGGACCACGCACATGAGTCAAGAAACATCAAATGAAACTAATAGACGCCGCGGAACATAAAAATAAAGGATATACTCAAAACAACTTGTCTGGTTGTTACATTTCCCCTGTAAATAGAGGGGTTCTATTCCATTGTAATTCATCCCAAAATCAATAAGAATTCTCTCTCATTTCTCTATAATCTTTTATTGTTTTATTTCAGTTATCAGCACGAGACTCTACCATCTCAAGAAGCTCTTTGAGAAGACTAAGGTATACTTTTTTTTTCCTTTTTTAACTATGACAGATATTATGAAATGTAAGTTTATGTCCATTTTGAAATTTCAGGCAAGAACTATATATCATGGGTGTCGGATGCTGAAATCCATTTCGATGCAACGGGCCTTGGAGACACCATTAAAGACACAAATAAAGCATCTACCCAAGACTGTGCTAAGGACATAATTTTCTTGCGTTATCACCTTGATGAAGGGTTGAAAATAGAATATCTCATAGTCAAAGATCCACTTATTTTTTGGAATGTCATAAAGGAAAGATATGACAACCTAAAGTTGGTCACAGTTCAACAAGCACGACATGATTGGGCTCATCTGAGGCTCCAAGATTTTAAGTCTATTTCTGAATACAATTCGGCGATGTTCAGAATTACTTCTCAAATGAAGCTTTGTGGAGATAATATCACTAACTATGATATGCTTGAAAGAACATTCACAACGTTTCATGCCTCCAATATGGTCCTGCAATAGTAGTATCGAGAGAAATATTTCAAGTAGTACTCTGAGTTGATTTCTCTTATTCTTGTGGCTGAACAAAATAATGAGTTTCTCATGAGAAATATGAGAATCGACCCACTGGGTCTACTCCATTTCCCAAAGTGAATGATATGTACTCCCATTATCATTGCGGTGGAAAAGTGCATTGGGCAAATATTTGTCGTACACCAAGACATTTGACTGAGCTTTATCAACATCTCCAAAGAATAAAGGCCACAAAGCTAAGTTTTGGTTGACATGAATTTGACATCACCCACTTGGATGGCAGACATCTTTGAGTACCCTGATGGAAAAATAGATCACTTGATCAGTGATGGATCCGTGATTAGAGATGATGGCATAGCTTGGTTTTATTTTTGTCAATTCATAGTAGCTAGTGAATAAAAAACATGCAATCATAGTTCTTTACATGAGTAGTAGTCATTAGTATTAGTTAGTATTATTTGGTTTATGAAAGAGTGTTAGTTCGTTTTGATTAAATATACTTTTAGTAGTTGTTTTAAACAATGTTTCAGTTTGCTTAGTTTTCAAGGATTAACATATTCTTTGTTAAAGTAATGTTGTGATGTGAAAATAAAATTTTGTTATTAGTTTTGGTCAGAAGGGTACAAATGCATCTCTTTAAATTGACCATATTAGTCTTTAAATGCTTGTCTAATAGGACTCATTATGAAGCATTATTTTAGTATGCAGGTCCTTTAAAGTGAAAACAATTTTGATGTGTTGTATCCTGATATGACAACACCTTCAAGCACTTGCTTGTCAAACTGAAATTTATGTATTTGTTTTCTAATTAAATTGTTCAATCAAAGAAAGTGTAGTAACGACCTGACCGGTCATTTTTAGCATTCGCGTTCAAATTGGTTGTTTGAGGTTATGGGTAGTTTTATATGGTGTACTATAACTTGTGTGTATCATCGGCTTTGATTTTCGAGTGGTTCGAATTTTATTTGGAAGAATAATTTCTGATTTGGAAGCTTTAAGTTGGAAAAATTGAAAAAATTTGACATTTGTTTATTTGACCTCGGATCGGAGTTTTGATGATTCCATTAGGTCCGGATTGTGATTTTTGACCTGGGCGTAAGCCCGAATTTGCACTTGGACGTTTCTAGAAGTTTTTGGCTCTATTTGACGAAAGATGGCAATTGAAGGTTTGGAAAGTTCATAGGTTTGAACGGGAGTTGACTTTGATGTTATCAGTTTTGGATTGTGGTACCGAGAATTGGAATAGGTTTGTTATGTCATTTGAAACTTGTGTGCAAAATTGTGGTGATTCTAAGTTGTTTAAACGTGTTCGACGTAAGTTTGAAATTTGTGTCACGACCCAAATCCCAAACCCGGAGAACAACACAACATAGTTTAATAGCGGTCATTTGTGGAAAAACATAGTGAACCATCCCAACAACGGCCCGAAACCGGGGTGTCTCAAAGTCATGAGCAACTAATAAAATCCTAATAACAAGATTACTATTACAATATCTCTGGCACAATTGTTTGAAGAAAGTGGAAATAATAATATAAAGAGATACGGGGCTGCGGACGCCAACAGCTACCTCGTAGTCTCTGAGTCACCGCTCTGACAATCGTAGTCAATGCCTCGGAGCGGAATCAATAACGCCTGAATCAGCACACATGGTGCAGGGAGTAATGTGAGTACTTCCAACTCAGTGATTAGCACATATAAATAATGACTGAAAGTAAGGAAACACTTAAAGCACAAGGCAATGCATAATGAAGCAGTAAATCATTATTTGAAAACAGTAAATCAGTAACAAATCATTTAAAAATCTTCCCAGCTCTGGTTACCAGTTGCTATTGTTACCAACTGTAACCTACAGTTGTCATTGTTACCAACTGTAATATTCCTGGGCTCAGTATCAATCTCACAGCTCTGGTTACCAGTTGTCATTGTTACCAACTGGAACCAACAGTTGTCATTGTTACAAACTGTAATATCTCTGGTTACCAGTTGTCATTGTTACCAACTGGAACCTACAATTGTCATTGTTACCAACTGTAATATCTCTGGTTACCATTTATCATTGTTACCAACTGTAACCTACAGTTGTCATTGTTACCAACTGTAATATCTCTGGGTACCCTGCGCTCACTGGGGGTGTACAGACTCCGGGAGGGAACCCTTACTGCCCAAGCGCTATATAAAGCCACCTCGTGGCATACATCTAGGCCCTCGGCCTCATATCAATCAAGACACCTCGTGGCATATATACAGTGTCTTAGGCCCTCGGCCTCATATCACTCAGTAAAACCTCACATTTGGCCCTCGGCCGCACTCAGTCAGAAAATCATCACAAGCCCCTATGGCATAGTAAAACACTCATCCCAAAACATCATTTAAAATATCGTGTAAATCTCAAAACTGAGTAAAAAGTGACTGAGTTGTACAACAGTGGAAACAACATGACTGAGTTCAAGTAATAAGTACAAATAGTGAGAAAATAGTGATAAAAATCCTCGGAGGGTTCAAACAATTGGCACGAAGCCCAAATATGGCAATCAGCCCAAAACATGATCATATCAAAGAGGTTTCAATCAAATATGTAGTAAAAATCATCAATCGGGATGGACCAAGTCACAGTCCCAGTAGTAAACGACCCCACGTTCATCATCGAACGTATGCCTCACTTCAATATATCACTACGATGTGCAAATCCGGGTTTTTGAACCCTCAGGACATCATTTACAATCACTACTCACCTCGAACCGGTTAAATTCCTAGCCCACGATGCCTTTTCCCTTCGAATTGGCCTCCGCGTGCATCGAATCTATCCAAATTCAGAACAATTACGTACAATATGTTGAGGGAACAAAGCCCACACGAAAACAATCAATAAATACTAAGAAATCCCAAAATTAGCAAAACCGAGCGCCGGGCCCACTTTTCGAAATTCAGTAATTTTTCACCTCAATTGGTTCCTTATCTTCCCACGAGTTCAACCATAAAAGATTTATCGAATTCCGACATCGGTTCGACTTTCAAGTCTTAAAATCTAAACTTAAGGGTTTTTCCACAATTTCCCCAACTTAATCACAATTACAAGCTAGAATAGCAGCAGGTTTGGGTAATTTTGACCAAGATTAAGTCAAGAACACTTACCCCGATGTTTTCCCTTGGGAATCTTCCAAGAATTGCCTCAACACTTGCTTCAACCCGAGCTCTATAGCTCCAACAATGTTCAAGATGGTCAAAACTCCTCCTCTTGAGAATTTGTCCAAGAAAATGTCCTTTGAATATGATTTTAAGGTTGATTTGCTGTGATTCTATGGTGTTCGGAGGTGTTTCTCTTTGTGGGTAACGGAAAATGGATTTTGCATGGAAAATGGGTACTGATTTCTGTTTATAAAGGGGCCACAAATCGAGACAAAAACACCCATGTCCGGCCCTATACGATCGCATATCTGTCGCAGAACAGATATGCGATCCGCATATTTGACGTGGCCACCGCAAAAGTGGCCCTACCTTCACCGCAATTTCAACATAAAGCATGGTTTGCGGTCCGCATTTCAGGTTTGCGATCGCATTTTCGACCGCATTCTTGACATTAAATTTTGTTCAGTTTTCTGTCTCAGTTTGCGGTCTCAATATCAGATATGCGGTCCGCATGTAGTATATGCAGTCCGCATTTCTGACATAAACTTTGCCCAGGAACCTGCCTGGGTTTGCGATCTCTTGGAGAGATATGCGGTCCGCATTTGAGAAATGCGACCGCCTTCTCGACACCTGGTTTTCTGCAACTTTCTTTTCCAACGATGAATTAGTTCGTTTAACCACCCAAAACTCACCCGAGTCCTCTGGAATCTCAATCAAACATGCCAACATACTCCATAACATCATTCAAACTTGTTCCAACCTTCGTAACGCTCAAACAACCTCTCAACGCCCAATTCGAGTCGGATTGAAGCCTAAGGATTTCAAAATCCTCTAAATCGGTCTGTTGATCTAAACCCAACTAAACCTTGTCCGAGTGACCTGAAATTTCGCACGCAAGTCCTAAATCACATATCGAAGCTACAGCACCTTTCGGAATCCCATTCCGATTCTCGGATCAAAATCTCGCTTAACACCCGGAAATTGCCAAAATGCTAACTTCGCCAATTCAACTCTAGTTCTACATCGGACCTCCAAAACTAATTCCGATCCCACTCCTAAGTCATAAATCATCTCCCAAAACTAACCGAACTATGGGAACTCACATCCGAGCCCTCTAACCCAGAAGTCAACATCCGGTTGACTTTTCGGTTTAAACCTTCTTGAAAGAGACTAGGTGTCTCATTTCTTACCAAATCTACTCCGAACGCAAACCATTCAAGGTGATTACATAAAATACGGATAACGAAGTATAATAAAGCAGAAATAGGGACAACGGAGCGGTAACTAACGAGATGACTAGCTGGGTCGTCACATTCTCCCCCACTTAAACAAATGTTCGTCCTCGAATGAGTCAAGAAACATACCTGAAGTCTCAAATAGGTGAGGGTATCTGCTCCGCATCTCTCGCTCAGTTTTCCAGGTAGCCTCCTCCACGGACCGACCTCTCCATTGAACTTTCACTGAAGCTATCTCCTTAGACCTCAACTTCTAAACCTGACGATCCAAAATCGCCACTGGCTCCACCTCATAGGTCAAATTATCATCCAACTAAATCGTGCTGAAGTCAAAAATATGAGACGGGTCCCCAATATACTTCCGGAGCATAGAAACATGAAATACTGGATGAACACTCGACAGACTGGGTGGCAAAGTAAGCTCATAAGCCACCTCCCCGATTCTCCGAAGTACTTCAAACGACCCAATGAACCGAGGACTTAATTTCCCTTTCTTCCCGAATCTCATAACACCTTTCATGGGAGAAACCTTCAGCAAGACCTTCTCGCCAACCATGTAAGTCACATCTCGAACCTTCCTATCGGCATAACTCTTTTGCCTCAATTGTGCTGTACGGAGCCTCTCCTAAATTGTTTTCACCTTCTCTAGAGCATCCTGAACCAAGTTAGTCCCCAATAGCCTAGCTTCACCGGGCTCGAACCAACCAACTAGAGATCTACACTGCCTCCCATACAAAGCCTCATACGGAGCCATCAAAATACTTGACTGATAGCCGTTGTTATAAGCGAACTCTGCAAGTAGTAGAAATTCATCCCATGAACCTCCGAAATCAACAACACATGCACGCAACATGTCCTCCAGTATCTGAATGGTACGTTCTGACTGCCCATCCATCTGAGGATGAAATGCTGTACTCAATTCCACCTGAGTACCCAACTCCCTTTGCACGGCTTTCCAGAACTGCGAAGTGAACTGCGTACCTCTATCTGAAATGATAGAAACTAGAACACCATGCAGCCGGACAATCTCTCGGATATAAATCCTTGCCAATCGTTCTGAAGAATAGGTAGTACACACGGGAATGAAGTGCTCAGACTTGGTCAGCCAATCCACAATCACTCAAATAGCATCGAACTTCTTCAAAGTCCGTGGGAGTCCAACAACAAAGTCCATAGTGATCCGCTCCCATTTCCACTCGGGAATAGCCATCTGCTGAAGCAAACCACCAGGCCTCGGATGTTCATATTTTACTTGTTGACAGTTGAGACACCGAGATACGAATCCCACAATATCCTTCTTCATCCTTCTCCACTAACAATGTTGCTTCAAATCCTGGTACATCTTTGCGGCACCCGGATGAATGGTATACCGTGAGCTATGGGCTTCCTCCATAATCAACTCTCGGAGCCCATCCACATTGGGAACACAAATCCGGCCCTGCATCCTCAACACTCCATCGTCGCCGATGGTCACATCTTTAGCATCATTATGCCAGACTCTGTCCTTAAGGACAAGCAAATGGCGATCGTCATACTGACGCTCCCTTATGCGATCGTATAACGAAGATCGAGAAACCACGCAAGCCAATACCCGATTGGATTCCGAGATGTCCAATCTCACAAACCTATTGGCCAAGGTTGGGACATCGACTGCAAGAGGTCTTTCAACTGGAATGTATGCCAAACTCCCCATGTTCACTGCCTTTCGGCTCAAAGCATCGGACGTTGGCCTTTCCCGGATGGTATAGTATAGTAATATCGTAATCCTTGAGCAATTCCAGCCATCTCCGCTGCCTCAAATTTAGATCCTTTTGCTTGAACAGATGTTGAAGGGTACGGTGATCAGTAAATACCTCACAAGATACGCCATACAAGTAATGCCTCCAAATCTTTAAAGCATGAACTATGGCAGCCAGCTCCAAATCATGCACGGGGTAGTTCTTCTCATGAGGCTTCAACTAACGAGAAGCATAAGCAATAACTCTACCCTCCTGCATTAGTACACAACCGATCCCAATTCTTGAGGCATCACAATACACGGTATACGAACTTGAGGCTGATGGTAGAACCAATATTGGAGCTGTGGTTAAAGCTGTCTTGAGCTTTTGAAATCTCTCCTCACACTTGTTCGACCATACAAATGGAACACCCTTCTGGGTCAATTTGGTCAAGGGCGACGCAATGGATGAGAAACCCTGAACAAACCGGCGATAGTAGCCTGCCAACCCAAGAAAGCTACGAATCTCTGTGACCGAGGACGGTCTAGGCCAACTCTGGACCGCCTCTATCTTCTTTGGGTCAACCTGTATACCCTCGCTGGACACCACGTGCCCCAAGAAAGCCACTGAGTTGAGCCAAAACTCGCACTTAGATAATTTTGCGAAAATCTTCTCCTCCCTCAATCTCTGTGATACAACTCGCAAATGTTCTGCGTGCTCATCCTGATTGCGCGAGTACACCAGTATATCATCAATGAATACCACCACGAACGAATCCAGATAAGGCCGAAATACATTGTTCATTAACTACGTGAACGCTGCTGGGGCATTGGTTAGCCCGAAAGACATAACACGAAACTTATAGTGGCCATATCTAGTCCGAAAAGCAGTCTTAAGAATATCTGCATCCCTGATATTTAACTGGTGATATCCTGAACGTAGATCAATCTTATAGAATACTCGTGCTCCCTGAAGCTGGTCAAATAAATCATCGATGCGAGGCAAAGGATATTGGTTCTTGATTGTTACCTTGTTCAGTTGCCTATAATCGATGCACATTCTCATCGTGCCATCCTTCTTTTTCATAAATAGAACCGGTGCACCGCAAGGTGACACACTAGGCCGAATGAACCCCTTATCTAGGAGTTCCTGAAGTTGCTCCTTTAATTCTTTCAACTATGCTGGTGCCATACGATACGGCGGAATAGAAATGTGCTGAGTGCCCGACACCAGGTCAACGCCAAAATCAATATCCCTGTCCGGTGGCATGCCCGGCAGGTTTGCAGGAAATACATCGGGAAAATCCCTCACAACTTGAACAGAATCGATGCTTGGAGTCTCAGCTCCAATCCCTCAAAAACGCTAGGTATGCAAGGCAACCCTTCCCAACCATACGCTGGGCTTTCAAGTATGATATCACCCTACTAGGAATATAATCAGTCACGCCACGCCACTCTATCCGCGGCACACCCGGCATAGCCAAAGTAACTGTCTTAGCATGACAGTCTAAAATAGCACGACATCGAGATAGCCAATCCATGCCTAAAATGACATTAAAATCTACCATGTTTAGTATTAATAGGTCTACTCGGGTCTCCAAACCCCCAATAGTCACTATACACGAGGTACACACGGTCCACAACAACAGTATCGCCCACCGGGGTAGACACATAAATAGGTAAAGCAAGAAATTCTCGGGGCATACCCAAATATTGAGCAAAATATGAGGACACATATGAATAGGTTGAACCGGGATCAAATAATACAGAGGCATCTTTGTGGTAGACTGAAACAATACCTGTAATAACGGCGTCTGAAGCACTAGCATCTGTCCTGCCTGGGATAGCATAAAAGCGAGCCTGGCCACCGCCTGCTCGACCTTCTCCTCTAGGGCGACCTCTGGCTGCCTGACCTCCACCCCTAGCTGGCTGGGCGGGCAGTAAGGTAACTGGAGCAGAAGTCGAGGGCTGACCCCTTTGCTGGAACGGTCTAGTACCATGATGAGGACATTGCCTCCACATGTGGCCCATCACGCCACAATCATAACAACTCCCTGGTGCTCTAGCAGATGCACTTGGCCTAGGAGGACCCTGGGCCAACGGAGCTTGAGCTGGAAGGGCATTGAGTGATGACTAGCCCTGCTGCAACCCATGATGACCACGACCTGCAGATGCCCCACGGTATTCTGGACGGGCTGGCTGAGCAGGCCTGAAGGAACAGCCTCTACCCTGCTGAAACTGGCCTCTCGAAGGAGTACCATTGTAACTACCAGATCCTCGAGGCCTCTTAGCCTCCCTCTCCTCTCCCTCCTGACGGCGAACCGTCTAAATATCGCGAGCTATATCAACCACCTCCTTGAAGGTAGCACCCAATACTCTCTCCCTGGTCATGAGGATACGGAGATGATAGTTAAGGCCATCCACAAACCTCCTGATCCTTTCACGATCAGTCAGTACCATCCAGACAGCA
Source organism: Nicotiana obtusifolia (assembly GCA_002018475.1). NCBI lineage: Eukaryota > Viridiplantae > Streptophyta > Magnoliopsida > Solanales > Solanaceae > Nicotiana > Nicotiana obtusifolia. The sequence goes on from MCJB01049269.1 coordinate 96,727, forward strand.
TGTCGAGCCAACTCAGAAAATCTTGACTCATATTGTGACATCGTCATATCCCCTTGTCGCAGCCACTCAAACTATCTGTGCAGCAGCTAAAATCTCCGCGGGACTGCGGCACATACTTCTCCAAGAAAAGAGCGAAGAACTACTACCAAGTAAGTGGCGCTGCATCAACCGGCCTACGCCTCTCATACGCCTCCCACCAATTAAAGGCAGCTCCCCTAAACTGAAAGGTGGTGAATGCCACACCACAAGACTCAAGAATCCTGACTGTCCGGAGCATTTGCTGACACTTGTCAAGAAAACCCTGGGCATCCTCACCCTCAGCACCACTGAATGACGGAGGCTGGAGTCTGCCAAACCTCTCAAGGTGACGCTGCTCATCATCTGGCATAACTGGTACTATGAATTCCTGAGTTGGTGCAGCTGGCTGGGCTGGAGGTGCCCCCGGTATCTAAACTCCCTGCACTACCTGCTCAGATGTACGGGCAACTGGAGTCTGATTGCCTCCCCCGGCGTGTGAAGTAGTTGCGGCTGTGGTGGCTGAAGCCGCCTGAGCTAGGCCAGTGAAATCGCCTGAACTGGTGTTGCTGGAGCCTGTTCCTGTGCTGGGGCAGCTGGTGGATCAACAGATGCTGCCCTCGCTGCTCTGCCTCTACCACGACCAGGACCACCTCCACGGCCTCTGGTGGCCTCAGTGAGTGGTACTGGTGGTCGTCCACCTCGTCCAATAATTTGCGGCCTCACTATCTGTGGGAGAACAGGTTAGCAGAAGTTTTAGTACTCGGATCTACAAGTCCGCACGACAAGAATTTCAAGAATATGAAATTTTCCTAAAAAGGTTCCGCAGCCTCTCGAAGATAAGTACAGACGTCTCCGTACCAATCCGCAAGACTCTGCTAAACCCGCTCATGACTCATGAGACCTATGTAACCTAGGCTCTGATACCAAGCTGTCACGACCCAAAACCCAAACCCGGTCGTGATGGCGCCTCTCGTGAAGACAAGGCCAGCCAATTCGAACCATAACTCATTTTAAGCAGTTAATTTAACAAGAGAAAAACACAACATAGTTTAATAGCGGTCATTTGTGGAAAAACATAGTGAACCATCCCAACAACGGCCCGAAATCGGGGTGTCACAAAGTCATGAGCAACTAATAAAATCCTAATAACAAGATTACTATTACAATATCTCTGGCACAATTGTTTGAAGAAAGTGGAAATAATAATATAAAGAGATGCTGCGGATGCCAACATCTACCTCGTAGTCTCTGAGTCACCGCTCTGACAATCGTAATCAATGCCTTGGAGCGGAATCAATAACGCCTGAATCTACACACATGGTGTAGGGAGTACTGTGAGTACTTCCAACTCAGTGAGTAGCACATATAAATAATGACTGAAAGTAAGGAAACACGTAAAGCACAAGGCAATGCATAATGAAGCAGTAAATCATTATTTGAAAATAGTAAATCAGTAAGAAATCATTTAAAAATCTTCCCAGCTCTGGTTACCAGTTGCCATTGTTACCAACTGTAACCTACAGTTGTCATTGTTACCAACTGTAATATTCCTGGGCTCAGTATCAATCTCAGAGCTCTGGTTACCAGTTGTCATCGTTACCAACTGGAACCTACAGTTGTCATTGTTACCAACTATAATATCTCTGGTTACCAGTTGTCATTGTTGCCAACTGGAACCTAAAGTTGTCATTGTTACCAACTGTAATATCTCTAGGTACCCTGCGCTCACTGGGGGTGTACAGGCTCCGGGAGGGGCCCCTTACGTCCCAAGCGCTATATCAAGCCACCTCGTGGCATACATCTAGGCCCTCGGCCTCATATCAATCAAGCCACCTCGTGGCATATACACAGTGTCTCAGGCCCTCGGCCTTATATCACTCAGTAAAACCTCACATCTGGCCCTCGACCGCACTCAGTCAGAAAATCATCACAAGCCCCTCGGGCATAGTAAAACAGTAGTTCTCAGCCCAAAACATCATTCAAAATATCGTGTAAATCTCAAAACTGAGTAAAAAGTGGCTGAGTTGTACAACAGTGGAAACAACATGACCGAGTTCAAGTAATAAGTATAAATAGTGAGGAAATAGTGATAAAAATCCCCGGAGGATTCAAACAATTGGCACGAAGCCCAAATATGGAAATCAGTCCAAAACATGATAGTATCAAAATAGGTTTCAGTCAAATATATAGTAAAAATCATCTATCGGGACGGACCAAGTCACAGTCCCAGTAGTAAACGACCCCACGCTCATCATAGAGTGTGTGCCTCACTTCAATATAGCACTACGATGTGCTAATTTGGGGTTTCGAACCCTCACGACATCATTTCAATCACTACTCACCTCGAACCGGTTAAATTCCTAGCCTACGACGCCTTTGCCCTTCGAATTGGCCTCCGCGTGCGTCGAATCTATGCAAATTCAAAACAATTACGTCACAATATGTTGAGGGAACAAAGCCCACGCGAAAACAATCAATAAATACTAAGAAATCCCAAAATTAGCAAAACCCGAGCCCCGGGCCCACTTTTCGAAATTCAGTAAATATTTACCTCAACAGGTTCCTTATCTTCCCACGAGTTCAACCATACAAGATTTATCGAATTCCAACATCGGTTCGACCTCCACGTCTTAAAATCTAAACTTAAGGGTTTTTCCACAATTTTCCCAACTTAATCACAATTACAAGCTAGAATAGCATTAGGTTTGGGTAATTTTGACCAAGATTAAGTCAAGAACACTTACCCCGATATTTTTCCTTGGGAATCTTCCAAGAATTGCCTCAACACTTGCTTCAACCCGAGCTCTATAGCTCCAATAATTTTCAAGATGGTCAAAACTCCTCCTCTTGAGAATTTGTCCAAGAAAATGTCTTTTGGATATGATTTTAAGGTTGATTTGCTATGATTCTATGGTGTTCGGAGGTGTTTCTCTTTGTGGGTAACGGAAAATGGCTTTTTCATGTAAAATGGGCACTGATTTCTGTTTATAAAGGGGCCACAAATCGAGACAAAAACACCCATGTCTGGCCCTATATGCGATCGCATATCTGTCGCAGAACAGATATGTGATCCGCATATTTGACCTGGCCACCGCACAAGTGGCCCTAGCCTTCACCGCAATTTCAACATGAAGCATGGTTTGCGGTCTGCATTTCAGGTTTGCGATCGCATTTTCGACCGCATTCTTGACGTTAAATTTTGTTTAGTTTTCTGTCTCTGTTTGCGGTCTCAATGTCAGATATGCGGTCTACATGTAGGATATGCGGCCTGCATTTCCTACCGCATTTCTTACATAATCTTTGCCCAGGAACCTGCCTGGGTTTGCGATCTCTTGGAGAGATATGCGGTACGCATTTGAGAAATGCGACCGCATTCTCGACACCTGGTTTTCTGCAACTTTCTTTTCCAACGATGAATTAGTCTGTTTAACCACCCAAAACTCACCCGAGGCCTCTGGAATCTAGACCAAACACGCCAACATACTCCATAACATCATTCAAACTTGTTCCAATATTCGGAACGCTCAAACAACCTCTCAACGCCCAATTCGAGTCGGATTCAAGCCTAAGGATTTCAAAATCCTCAAAATCGCTCTGTTGATCTAAACCTAACCAAACCTTGTCCGAATGACCCAAAATTTCGCACGCAAGTCCTAAATTACATATCGAAGCTACAGCAACTTTCGGAATCCCATTCCGACCCTCGGATCAAAATCTCGCCTAACACCCGGAAATTTCCAAAATGCTAACTTCGCCAATTCAACTCTAGTTCTACCCCGGACCTCCAAAACTAATTCCGATCCCACTCCTAAGTCATAAATCATCTCCCAAAACTAACCGAACCATGAGAACTCACATCCGATCCCTCTAACCCAGAAGTTAACATCCGGTTGACTTTCCATTTTAAACCTTCTTGAAAGAGACTAAGTGTCTCATTTCTTACCAAATATACTTCGAAAGCAAACCATTCAACGTGATTACATAAAATACGGATAACGAATCATAATAAAGCAGAAATGGGGAAAACGGAGCGGTAACTCACGAGACGACTAGCTAGGTCGTCAAAATTTAGAAATGTGAAATAGTTCATTAAGCTTGAATTGAGGTGTGATTCATCATTTTGATGTTATTATGTGTGATTCAAGGTCTCGAGTAGGTCCGTTTTATGTTTTGGGACTTTTGGCATGTTTGGACGGGGTCCCGAGGGGTTCAGATGGGTTTCGAACAGGTTTCGGATCATTTGGGCCATGTTGGATATTGCTGGTTTCTGCTGATTTCTGATGTTTCAGTTGTTCTTCGTGATCGCAAAGTAGTTGCTCTTCTTCATGTTCGCTCTTGAAGGGTTGAATTTGTGATGCTTGAGGCTTTAAGCCTTTGCGTTTGTGTTATTGGTCCAAGCGTTCGCGTAGTGTTGAGCTATGCTGGGCAGGTCATGATGGGTTCTTCTTCGCATTTGTGTTCACGCTGGCGTGTCCGCCTTTGCGAGGGTCTGTGGATATGTCAATCAGGATCGCGAGCCTGAGGCCGTGTTCGCATAGGGTTTCTTCGAGGCACATCAATATTGTGCTTCGCAATCATGAAGCTAGTCCCGTGATCGCGAAAGGTTCACCTGGGCAGTGTTGTAAAGCACTCTATTTTCAGACTTCAAGTTATTTTATCATATTTTGAGTTGGGGAGCTCGGATTTGGGTGATTTTGGAGAGGATTTTCACCACATAAACTGGAGTAAGTATTTTTCACTTGAATTTGATTATATTACATAATTCTATCTTCGATTTTGGCATTTTGATTATAAACTTAAAAGAGAAATTGGGGGTTTTTATCTAAACTTTTGTAAGAGAAAATTTGGGTTTTGAACATCAATTCGAAGTCGGATTTGAGTGAAATTAGTATGGTTGGACTCGTATTCGAATGGGCTTCCAGAATTTGTAAGTTTTGTCGGGTTCTGGGGTGCAAGCCCGAGTTTTTGGTTGACTTTGAATATTTGATTAAAGATTCAGCCTTATCGTTCGGGTTTGTTTGCTATGGCATTATTTGTTGTTTTTGAGTTGATTATTGCTAGTTTCGGGCTGTTCGGAGGTTGGTTCGTGCGGGATAGCATTTCTAGTGTGTTGTCACAAACCAAAATCCGTCTAGCAGTGATGGCACCTAACCCAACCCGCTAGGTAAGCCAGTTAACAACAAACTAGTTCAAATAATATAATTAAAAGAAATGATATTACAAATTAACTGTTATACAAGAATTCGCAAGAACTTGTAGTACAAATCATGAGCTTCTAAGACTTAGAATTTACAAAGCTAGTATGAAATAAATATATTATATGTCCGAATGCACATAAACAGATTTTCAATAGTCTAGAACTACCATGAACAAGAGGCAACGGTGATTGGAAAGCAGGTACGTCTTCAAATCGAGCTCCCGCAGTGCACAGCAACATCAGCATCCAACATCTGCACGCAAGGTGCAGAAGTGTAGTATGAGTACAACCGACCCCATGTACTCAATAAATAACAAACATAACCTTAGGTTGAAAGTAGTGATGAGTTGGGACAAACGTTAGTGTCCAACTCCAATAACCATAACAATATAATATAGATGGTGAAAGAAATAACTCAATAAATGTGATGACTCACTTTATTGCCCCGAATTTATTTCATTATTTAGATCGTGTGAAATTAAATCGAGTAAGTTGTACTCGAAGTAAATCAAAAAGAATGGGACACATGGTCTCTTTTTAAGAAACTTAAGTCACAAAAGTCGATCGTAGATTGACTTATGAGTTAGAAGGCTCGGATTTGAAATCTGACGACTCGACTAGCTTCGAGAGGGAATATATGACTTAGACGAGTGACCGGAATATATTTGATAGACCTCGAACAATAATAGACTTGAGTCGAGGAAGTTCGGATTACCGGTCGATAAGTGAAATTTTGATCCGGAAGTCGGAATGAAATTCCGAAAGTTGCTGTAGGTTCCTTATGTAATTTTGGACTTGCCTGCAAATTTTTCGACCATTCGGACACCGTTTGATCGGGTTCGGATCGAAGGATCGAATTGAGGATCCTTGAAGCTCATAGGATTTGGTTTCAATGCAAATCTAATAAATCGATGTTTATTTTAGTGTTCCAATGATTGGAACGAGTTTAAATGAGGTTATAGAACAGGTGTGCATGTTCAGATTAAGTCCCGGAGGTCTCGGGTGAATTTTGAATGGTCAACGGGACTTAAAACGTCGCTTCATGAAGCGACAAACATTTCATTTCTGGTATAATTGATATTAAAATTAGTAAACGAGCTCCAAACTCAATTTTGTTTGAGGCATTAGCTCCGTATTGAAATTACGGAGCCATAGCAAAAAGAATCGTCCAAATCGGACTCCGTACGAAGAAGTTAGACTTAAATTAGTAAAATGAGGAAAAAGGATCAGTTGGCTGATCAGATTCGCGACCCAAAAAGCGGTTCGCATAATCAAAAAGCGAACCGCGAAAATGACAAGAGCAGTCGCGAAGTGGAACAGAACTGGAGGGGTCATTTCGCGTTGAGTTCGCGATTCGCGAACTTGAAAAGCGAATCGCGAATTTGACATGAGGGGTCGCGAACACGGGCAGAAACTTGGGTTTCCTTTTGCTCATTCCGCGATGAGAAAAGCGGTTCGCATGTTGAAAAAGCGAACCGCGAAATGCACAGTGGCATCGCGAAATTGGCCTTTTGCTGAGTATTTTGCCTGATTTTTGACCCTCCATAAATAGGACCTAGGATCCATTTGTGCACTACTGATACGCATAAAACAATACGCATGAGAGAAACATTCTTCAAACACAAAGAACCACTAGAAATCAACCCCCAAACTCACATGCAATCAAGATTTCATGAATTATCTTGCAAAAGAAGGGGTTGTTCAACCTTAGCAGCAATTGGGGCTATTTGAGAGGAAGATTAAAAGTGAAGTTAAAACAAATAGAGAGGGAATCGTAAGAGAATCATCGGGTAAGTGTTCTATACCCTAAATCCCTCCTAAATAATTGTTTTCCATGCTTAATCCCACTGTAAACTCACGAATTTGTGAGAGAGAAGAACCTAGGGTTCTTCTCAATTTCTGAAAAATAGAAATCGGGGATTAAAGTCAATCCAATGATGGATTTTGACGAATTTGAGATGTATAGACCCACATTATAATGGGTAATTACATTTTTATGAGATTCGAATGATTTCGATGAATAGGCCCCACTATTGACCTTGAGTCAAATTTCGGGAATTAACCCATAAGACGTATAAATTTAAATGGAAATTAGTTTCCATTGTGAGTATTGAATACGATGAATTGTTTGTGAATAGATTTGGAGCCTTTGGACGCAAGGTGTCAAGGCTAAGGTTTATTAAAAACCTTAAATTGTTGCCGAGCAAGGTAAGTGTCCGTCTTAACCTTAGCTCGAGGGATTAGGTACTATGTGCTATATGCTAAATTGCTTTTCTATGAGAAAATCGTATAGGTAAGGTGACGAGTACCTATACCTTGGTGTCAAACATGACCGTGAGTCATTTGTTGATGATTATTGTATATTGATGTCATCATTGTTGCATGATATTCATGATATTGCTGAAATGCAAAAGATAAATATGTTCCTAATTGCCGGATGATATCCGTGAAAATTATTATGGTATGTATATGAGGGGCGGGTGGCACGCCTGCCACAGAGTATTATGAGATGAGGGCGAATGATACTGTGAACAAATAAATGTTCTTATTGATGATGGATATGGATGTAATCACTTCTTTCTTATAATTGGGATTAATAATGAATTAGTTAATTAATTGAGTAATCGCTAATAAGGTAAATAATTAAAAAAGATTCGTGTCTAATTCATTGGGTAGGGTCCTAGGAGTTAAACAAAAGTCTATAAAAGTCCGGTGTCATAACCATAGTAATGTGTCTAGGTTTAACGAAAATATAAATGTGACGGGGGAAGGTTAATTAATAAACATGAGTAGTAGTAAATTGTCAACATTAACTTAGTTAATTACGAGTCAAGTAGTGGTCTAGTTAGAGTTGTCTCCCCTGGCCAGGTTGGGTGTTGATGATATAATGTCCCAAAAAGGGGATCTTGATGTGATGTATGATTCCAATGTGTGGATATTGATGTGATTGTGGTGACATGCATAGGTGGAGAGGCCGTATCTGGTGCCACGCATGTTACGAGATATTGTATACGTGGATATACCGTTGCTGGTACCACGTTTTTGATGTGATATTGTATATGGGGGAGCGGGTGGCACGCCTGCCACGAGATATTGAACAGCGTGGAGAAACCGTTGCTGGTACCACGGAGATGAGATATGGTGAATGTGGTGACATGTATAGGTGGAGAGACCGTAGTCGGTGCCACGCTTGTCACAGGATGATTGTGTTCTATATTGATATGATTGGTTGCCAAATGGCAAATGTTATTTGAAAGTTGTTGGCCAGTTTAATTTCGTTGATTTAAATATTGAAATACGTATGTTCATTTACTTCCTTATCTGTTTAATTGTCCATGTATATTTGCAAATTGTCGTAGTTGTATAGATATATAGACATATCATGTTTAACAGGATTATCTGGAGTCCGGTCTAGCCTCGTCACTACCTCGCCGAGGTTAGGCCAGGCACTTACCAGCACATGGGGTCGGTTGTGCTGATACTACACTCTGCACTTTTGTGCAGATACCGGCGCAGCTGGTGTCAGACAGTAAGTAAGGCGGACTTCCAGTTTTTGCGCGACTTTCCAGGCGACTCAAGGTAGGACTGCAGCCGTTCGCAGCTCTTGATGTCATCTGTCTATATTTTTGTCTCTATTTCCATGTAGCTCGGAAATAGCAATTTTGTTATTTCTTTCAAGACCTTTGTATGTAGTAAATTTTAGACTGTCTGTGAAACTGCGTCACCAGTTCTTGGGTAGATTTTGTAAAGGAAAAGACGATGTATATAATATATAATATTTTCACATTTTGGTCGTTTATTTAATTATGCAAATTATGAATGATCGATTATGCTTGCTCACGTATTAAAGGAAATTAATTATCGGCTGGCCTAGCTCCCATTAGTAGGCGCCATCACGACTCCCAAGGTGGGAGATTTGGGGTCGTGACAATAAATAAATGCTCAGCTCGTATACAATTACCGAAAAATAGGCATGCTTTTCAATTATAACAGTCAACTACAAATCTTTCACTGAAAACGTCAGTAGCATATGGATAAGTTTGAAAACTATGATTTTTCCCAAAAACCTTTCAACAATAAACAAGATGTTTCATTTTCAGATAGCATGAGGAAAATATATCTCTATGCCTACATGTCAATATACAGGTAAATTTATGAATGTCACCAATATCGTGTAGTAGAAGGAATGCATCTCTATGCATGTATCTCAAGTACGCATGTCAAATGAAATGTATCTCAGTGATGAACTCATGTACTCACACTCTCAGAGTACTCAATCTCACTGTCTCATATCCTCTCTCACCATGCTCAATAATCAGCACTCTCGTACAATACCTGCTGCGGCTGCAGCCCGATCCACATATATATATATACATATATATATATACATATATATATATATATATATATATATATATATATACATACTCTCAAGTGTTGAGAGGGTTTAGAGAGAGGGAATGTCTAGAGAAAATTCTGAAATTTTTGAGAAGAAATGAATGCCTTCTTCCGTGAGTGAGGGGGTCTATTTATAGAATTATAGACCGTGCTACAGTAACATTGCTACAGTTAAAAGTGCATAGTAATCTACAGTAACTTTCTGAAAAATTCTGTGCTGGCGTCATAGTCAGGGTCATCCTCTTCTTCTGATTGTTCTTCAGACAAACTGGATGAATGTTGATTGGGAACCTTTCCCTTGAGCTGTTGCGGGAGGTTTTCCATCTCCTAGATGTAATCTTCTTTGCTGGTAGAGCCTGCTAACTTTGGTTGAACTAGCCTTCTCTGCTGCAAAAATAAAGTGTTTGCTACATCTATAGGTGACAGAAATTTGGGGTTGCTGGAAAATCATTTTCTAACTGCTGGTAAGTAAGTTTCCGTGGCATCCCTCCATGCCTTGTACCACTTACAGTAGCCTTGAAGGGCTAACCAAGGCATACCTCTAAATCCTTCCCGTTTGTGAAAAACAAACTTCTGGGTGTATATCCATGAGATGTGGAATCTGAGGAAAAATTGGAGCAATTGGGGAATGTGCTGGTCTCCGTGAAATCTGGAACAGAAATACTCAAATCCTTCTTTCACTGTTGGAGAAAATATATCTGTCAAATGGCCGTAAATAGGCCACCATTGGTGCAGAAACCATTGGGAAAAATCTACTGGCAAGTTTTTGCCCCAAAGGAGAAAATATAAGTGTTTGTTGGTATGGTTTTGAAAGGTCGGCGCATTAAACCACGCGTCCCTATAATCATAGTAACTAAAAAATTGGGGAGAAAATGGCTGGGAAAGTTTTCTAACTTTCATAGGGTGATCACCCCATTCCTTTGGCGAGATGATTTTGTTTATCCACACTGTTGTATGGGTGATATAGGTTTGGGTTTTATCCAAAAAGGGTTTGAACAGACAGGAGTCAGTGTCCGTAAGGATAAATTCATAAAACATATATATATATATATATATATATATATATATATATATATATATATATATATATATATATA
>MCJB01049269.1:107610-135473 GCA_002018475.1 Nicotiana obtusifolia
TATATATAATATACATATAGCCATAAGGCTCGTTACCGCGTGCAACCCGATCCAAACATATATATAGCCATAAGGCTCATTGCGGTGCGCAAGCGGATCCACATATATATAGCCATAAGGGTTGTTGCGGCGTGCAACCCGTTCCACATATATAATTAGCCATAAGGTTTGTTGCGCCGTGCAACCCGGTCCACATATATATAGCCATAAGGCTTGTTGCGGCGTGCAACCCGATCCACCACGAGCCTTATGGCTATATATAGTTAACTGCGGCCAAATTGAGGTTAAAGAAAGAGGTGTTAGGAAGATATATATATATATATATATATATATCTTTAAGATGTTGGAGACAACAGATGAACAAAGTAAAAAAAAAAAATTATAAAAAGAGCATATTAAGGGGTATATAAAAAGTGGAAAGTAAAAAAGTGAAACGTAAAAAGTGCGGGGTAATAAACTTTATGTTTGTAAAATCCTACTCGGTACTCTCTCTCTCTCTTAATCTATAAACTTGTATTGTTAATATTTTATCAAAATTATGAACCAGCCTTTTAAAGATATATATCTTTTCCTAACACCTCTTAACCTCACCCTGGCCACAGTTAACTATATTTGCCCATTTTAACGCCTTTCTGGCATAATTTTGGGCTCATCTTAACCGGTTTCTCCTAGGAATTTACAGGTTAATTCATTTAAGAAGTTGGAAACATAACCATATACTTAGACTATTTTTTAGTTATCTACAAACCAGCAACTATGAAATTAAATACATAAGACACAATATAAAGCTATAAATAAATTGAGATAATAAGCAGTAACACGATTTATAGATAAAAATAATAACTTTATATGTTTACAGGAGAGAGATTTCCCTTTTGGTGAACCCGAAAGAGTTTAATGGACTTGAAAATAAAAAAACTTGCACACTAAAGCATAAAGCTTTAGTTATTTTACAGGCTTGAGATAGAAGATACTAAAGCATACATAGGGGAATTTAGAAAGGGTACAAGGTTTTGGAGAATGGTGGATGATAAAGGGACAGGGAATATTGGATGTTTTTAGTTCAAATGGATCTTGTAGTTGTGTCTCTCTTCTTCATTATTGCTCTCTTTATATAGCCGAGTCTTTGGAGAGGATTTTAAAATAGACTTCAAACATATTCAGAAACCTTTCATTTCTAGCCTTGTCGGGTACTTCATTGGGCCCCATTGTCACATGGCTTGAGGAGAGATGATTCCTTTTATTTGTCACTTTGTAATTATTTTTTTCCATTGAAGACTCTAAAGTCTTTTCGGCACTACTTTATGTCGTTTCTTCATTCTTCACATGTCTTTTGCATTATTGTACCTCTTTTGCCAGAGTGATTCTTCACTATGTGTTGTCTTGTCTTCTGTTTTATTCTTAAATTTTTATTCTACGTGTCAAGATTATGAAGAGTTACCGAGTCGAAACTCATTTCCGAATCATCATTTGGATCCTGAGCATTTTGATAGTTTAGATAGTTCTCATCTTCGTAATTACCATCTTCACCTAATCTTTGGGACATTTCTGGACTGGAATTTATTTCTAGACTGGGACTTCTTTCTGGACTGCATTTTTTGATTATATGTTTGTCTTGTTTGTCTTTGTCTTGAAAGAATTTTTCTAATGTTTACTTAACAATATCTTCTATTTTATCATTTTTCTAATGTTTTATTTCTTTCTTTTTCAATGCTTCTCCTTGCACCAATGTTCTAGGTAGTCTTCGCCTGGTTTGGCTTGATGAACCTTCATCTTCACTTTTGGGCAAAGTGGCAGCCATAAACGGATTTGATAAGTCCGTTTGAACCAGACTAGTTGTATCTCTATCTGATACAGTGGATTTCATTGCATTCATTGGAGAATGCACACCCTTCTCATTCATTTTATTTTGAGATTGAGATGGAGAACTCAATTGCTGTGAATTATACCTTGGCTGAGAGACTACTTGAGTCTGGGGTTGTGCTAACTCAAACTTTACTGCTTGGAGTCTTTGTTCTAATACTTTAACCTGCTCCATTAGTCTTGCTTATTCCTGTACTAAAGACTCATTCTTTTGATTAACTCTCTTGAAGGCTTCAGTCATTGAAGAACAATGATCACAGAAAATTATCTTGTCCGTATCTTTTTGGATATTATATTGAGGAGTTTTTGCTGGGTTTTGTCTGATTGCTGGAGAGATATAGTAATTTGGTCCTAAAATACCCTTTGCATAGTCTAAGGCTTCAGTGAAATCATTAAAACCTTTAAAAAGAGGTTTTTCCAGATCTTTAATAGAGTCTAGTACTTCTAACCATGTCTGAAAAACACAATTTCTCTTATCATGTATAACTACATCATATTTAAATCTTTTTTCATGGTTTTTGTCTATAAAATACTGGCATAAAGCATTAATAGCTGCTATGAAATATTTAGTGTCTTTTTTATTATATGTTATCCATAAATTATCAATCAAACATCTCTATGGTCTATCTATGACGCATTCTGGTAAAACTCTAAATGACATATTTGACGGTGGAAAGAATATTAAATTATGTTTTCCAAAAGATATTTTATCCATACTAGTCTGTTCTACTAATGCTTGTGGCTTAAATAAAATATTACCTAATATTGTCTGAGAATATGTGTCTGAGGGTGAGGCTTTGATGCCTTGTTCTTCAGTCTTGGGGTTTGATGGTCTCATGGTGTCAATTGTAAAATATGTCTATTAGTTAACAGTAATTTTTAACCTACTTAACTGGTCTGCTAAATTATTATCCTTTCCTTTAATATATTCAAATATTAGGTTATAGATTGATATAGTATCAACGTAATTCAACTATCTTCTTCTACTGCTATTCTTTTCATTTATTTTTTGGTGGAATTTTACTATAGCCTCACAGTCGGTTCTAATTAATATTTCTGGTTTGTTTAATATATAGAGTCTGAAACTATTTAGTCCATAGATTACAGCTAAGATTTCTGCATCTATATTACTCGTATTTCCTTTTTCTTTATATTTACCGCTTTGGTGTGCACATATTTTTTCTTCGCTTTTATCACTGTATTTATTGGGTTTTGCTTTTAGTACTACTCCCCATTCTTCAAAACTTCCATCTATTTCTATAATTAGATAGTCTGTTTCTAAGGGCATGTTAAAATCAGGAATATTTTCTTTTGTCTTTAATTTTCTATACTAATTTTACATCTTCTATATTAAAATATTTTTTCCCGTAGAACCTGTCTTAGCGTATAAAGGATCTGCTATTTTGCCTAGATCTTTTATGAAACTTCTTGCGTAATTTTCTATTCCTAGAAACTTTTGTAGTTCTTTAGTATTGTCTAATTTGTTTGGCTTCTAAGGCTTTTTAACTATATGGGGTTGTAATTTAATTTTTTAGTCCCCCAAAACTACTCATAGGAAATTTATGTAACTTTTATATAATTCCATCTTCTTTTTACTAATTATTATTCCATTATCTACAAACAGCCAGAAAATTATTTGTAGATGTCCTAAATGTTCTTTTATAAATTTACTAAATACTAATATGTCGTCTACATATACTAAAATAAATCTTTTGTATTCTCCAAATATGTTGTCCATTTTTCTTTCGAAAATAGGTGGAGCTGTCTTTAAACCAAATGGCATTACCAACCACCCAAAATGTCCTTCAAGGCAAGTGAATGTTGTCCATTATATACTTTCTTCATGCATTTTTACTTGCCAATATCCAGATTTACAATCGAATTTGCTAAATATCTTTTTTTCTTGTATTCAATTGATTAACTCTGTTTTATCAGGTAATTTATATCCGTCTGTTTAGTATTATCATTAAGTCTTTTATAATTTATTACCATTCTTGCAAAGCAGCCGATCTACGTTTAGAAGTAGATCTCCTTATTACACCTAAATGCATAAGTTATTTAATTTGAATTTTAAAATCTTCTAAATCTTGATTTGTGGCTTCTATTGTGTCACGACCCAAAATCCTAACCTGTCATGATGGCGTCTATCGTGGTACTAGGCAAGTCGGCATTTACAAAATAACTCCACCACTTTTAACAGAAAATGGATTTAAGCATTTTAAACAATAAAAAATTTCATAAACGGGATGGAACCCCAAAATACAATGCGGAAATTCCCAACATCGGGTGTCACTAAGTACATGAGCATCTATACATCACAAGTTCGGAAAACAATATCTATGATAAACTGAAACTAAATACAATGAGTGGAAAGATAGGGAAGGAAAAACAAGGTCTGCGAAAATGCCAAGCAACTACCCGATAGTCTCCGAGAATCCGAACTCCATAACTCAACAATCGCCGTAATTAGATGCACCTAGGTCTGCACACAAGGTGCAGGGTGTAGTGTGAGTACAACCAACTCAGTAAGTAACAAGACTAAATTAAAAACTGAAAGTAGTGACGAGCTTCACAGTTATTGTTCATTTACAGTGATTCAACATAATAAAGTAGGCATGCTCTCAAGTTCAATAAATTAGATCAAACAGTTATCCCATGAAAAGTTTAAGTGAAACAGAGTGTAATATCATTCAAAAATTTCAATACAGTGATACATGGCAGCTAAGTGCAACAATAATTAAATCAAATGCATCCTCTCAGGGCCACAGTCACTCAGCCTTCCCATTCACTCAGCACTCGGCGCTCGACACTCGCACTCAGTAGGTACCTGCCCTCACTGGGGGTGTGTGCAGACTCCGAGGGGCTCCTTCAGCCCAAGGGCTATAATCTGCACGTCCAACTCATGTATTGCACGGACAACTCACGTGCTATAGTATAATATCTGGATCTGCACGGACAACTCACGTGCTGCACGGACAACTCATGTGTTACAGTATTACAATCTCACAATCAGGCCCTCGGCCTCAGTCAATCATAAATCTCTCCAGTTTCTCGAGCTCTCAGTAGTCATGAAAGTTAGCCCCAACAAAAATGATATAATGTATCAGCAAGGGAAGATAGAGAGTGAGATAAAATAAAAAACTAAAACCGTGACTAAGTACAAACAAAAATTTAGTAGATAATTCAACATGTACACAACCTCTGTGGGTCCCTACAGTGCTAACACATAGTCTAAACATGATTTCTAACATGATTTTAGATTCAATTTCTCTACTA
The DNA here is from genome assembly GCA_002018475.1 of Nicotiana obtusifolia. Classification (NCBI taxonomy): domain Eukaryota; kingdom Viridiplantae; phylum Streptophyta; class Magnoliopsida; order Solanales; family Solanaceae; genus Nicotiana; species Nicotiana obtusifolia. The sequence goes on from MCJB01049269.1 coordinate 112,750, forward strand.
CATGGAGAATCTACAGATAACAACAGATTATACAACTACACGGTTCCACGTAATTAACCAAGTCACAATTCCTACGGTGCACGCCTACACGCTTGTCACCTAGCATGTGCATCACCACAAAACCAAATACATGACACGTAATACGGGTTTTCATACCCTCATAACCGAATTTCGAACTGTTACTTACCTCAATCCGAGCAAATCTTTGCTCCAACACACCCTTGCCTCGCGAAACGGCCTTCAAATGCCTCGATCTAGCCATAAACAATGTGATATAATCAATACGAGCTACAGGAATCAACTCCATAAGGAAATGCTAAGCTATTAATCAAAATAAAATATCGGCTCAAAAGTCGGCTCCCGGGCCTATATCTCGAAATTCGATAAAAGCCACAAACCCGAAAGCCCACTCAACCATGAGTCTAACCATACCAAATTTATCAAAATCTGACACCAAATCGTCACCCAAATCCCCAAATCAAACTCTCCAAATCCCTAGCCTCAAACTCCCAATTTACACCTTAAATACACACTAACTAGGTGGGAAGATCAATGAGGAAGCAAGATTATTGATAAAAAATGAGCATAGGGGACTTACCTCAAAAATCCCCTCGAAAACCCTCTCAAGAATCGCCTGAACCATGCTTGAAATGTTTGAAATGAAGCCAAAATCGCAAACCCTTGTATTTAACAATCTGCCCCGTACTTCTGCTTCTGCGAAAATTTAACCGCTTCTGCGCTTCCGCAGGAGAGACTCTTCACCCGCCTCTGCGCTTCCCTCTGCACCTGCAGCCCAATCTTCCACTTTTACAGACTCACTTCTCGGGACTTAGCGGTGAGCGGCCTTCCGAGCCCGTTCTGCAGCACCTGAAGTCTTCCTTTTGTTTTTACTTTCTGTCTATTTCACTTCAGGCAGTAGTGTAGTACTTCTTTTATATATTCTACTAGTAGCTCATACACTTGTGACACCAGGTCTTGGAGATTATGCTAGTAGACACATGATGATATTTTTGGGGATATTTACTTCTCATTTGCTCCTAAAATTATTTATCTCTCATCTTATTAAATTTTTACTTTCTATTTATCCACTAATTTAAAATCATATATTTTAAAAATGTTCAAAGAATTAATCACACGGTTAGTTCACTGTTGGCTTGCCTAGCGGTAACGTTGGGCGCCATCACGACTTATAGGAGAAATTGGGTCGTGACATCTGCACTACCGCAGGAGCGACCCGTTGCCCGCTTCTGCGGTTCCTTCCGCACCTGCGGCCCAATCTTCCGCTTTTACGGACTCACTTCTGCGAGAACCAAGCCGCTTCTACGGACAAAGCCCATCTGCGCACCTCTCACTTCTGCGCGCCTCTCACCGCACTTGCAGCCATGCATATGCGGAAATGGCCTCGCACCTGCGACCTCTGCTCACTTCCTCCCTTGCCGCTTCTGTGAGAACGCGCATGTGATCCCCACTCCGTAGGTGCGATTTCTCTTGAAGCTAGTGAGGTTCAGCATTCCTTCAAACTTAAAATCGATTCGATAACCATTCAAAATCAACCCGAAGCCCCCGGGACCTCAACCAAACATACCATCAAGTCCCAAAACATCATACGAACTTAATCGAGTCCTCAAATTACCTCGAACAACATCAAAACACAAATCGCACATAGATTCAAGCCTAATGAACTTTGAACTTCTAATATCTATAAACGACGCCGAAACCTATCAAATCACATCCGATTGACCCCAAATTTTGCACACAAGTCAAAAATAACACCACAGACCTACTCCAACTTCCGAAATCGAAATCCGACCTCAATATCAAAAAGTCCACTCTTGGTCAAACTTTCTAAAAATTCTAACTTTCGCCATTCCAAGCCTAATTCCACTATGGACCTCCAAATCACAATCCGGACGCGCTCCTAAGTCTAAAATCACCTATTAGAGCTAACAGAACCATTAAAACTCCGTTCCGGAGTCGTTTACTCAAAGATCAACATCCGGTCAATCATTTAAACTAAAGCTTTCAACCTTGAGACTAAGTGTCTCATTTCATCCTGAAATCTCACCGGACCCGAACCGACTACTCCGGCAAGTCACATAACAGCTATAAAGTACAAAATGAGCAGTAAATAGGGGAACGGGGCTACAACTCTCAAAACGATCGACCGGGTCGTTACATATTGAGGCTGTCTTAATTATATATTTTGGGTTTATTATGTCTAATTTACACATGATTTTATTATTTTTTCGGTGTTTTAAAGGTTTTCTCCTATTATCTCTATTTCATCTAATAATCTTATTATATCTTCCAAATCCTTTTGATTTTTTATTATCCCTATTTTTCTATTCCTGTGTTAAAACCTTTAAAACACTGTATTTTTATTTTTACACTCTTTACAATATTCTTTTTGTTCTTTTTGCAGGTCTGAACTATGCGGCGAGTTCAGCCACCCCCTCCGGGTCTGAGCTTTGCTTCTACTCTGATTTCAAGCGTGTTCTTATTTTAATTTCATTATTTATTGTTTGTACCGGTGTAATCCGTCTCTACTTAGCAAATAGCAACCATTATTATGTAGAATGAAACTTAATCCTGATATAAAATCTGTATTTATATTTAAGTCTCTTACCCATATTTTGTCCAACTTGTAACTAGGCTTGTAAAAATCTAGGCATGTGTTTACAAAACTAATTTGCGATTTATCTATATAGTGTCTATATATATTATGTTTTCCGTCCATTTGCATTGTTGCTACTGGTTTATCTAAAGTTTTAATTAGATTTGGTGGGACTATTCTTTTATTTATTATGCATCTTGTACACCCAGAATCTACTAAGGCCATTGTTTCTATTTCATAATCCTCTATCTTGATTCTTGGTGTTTTTATTGTACTTAATTTTTTGGTCTTTATTACATATTAATGTATCATAATTTTCTATGCTCATTAATTCTTTAACGTGTATGAGTTCTGCAGTATTTTCTTTATTTTCTTCTAATTTTTCCTTTCCTTTTTTGAATTTTTGTATTCTTTTTTCTAATTCATTTATTCTCATTTCTAATGTCATTACCCTTAAATTAAGTGTGGGATCATTTATCTCTTTACAATCTTCTTTATTTAATTTTGTTTCATATTCTTTTTCTATGCATACAACGCATCCCTCTAAGTAACATAATATGCACTTAGCTCTATTATTTTTACTAGGATACCATTTACATATAAAACATTGATTACTGTCTAATTCTTTATTTCTCTCAAACTTAAGATTACATTCTTCAGATATATTTACTAATGCAGTTGCCTGTATTTCTCCTAAATCCATCTTTTCTGTTCTTATCTCATTTATTAATTCTTCTTCTTCTGATTCTGAGGAGTCTGGTTGATTTCGTTCTTCTATATCTACACTTACTATGGAGTATATGCTTTCATTATCTGACATACATTCGTCTATATTTATGAAGGTTTCCTGAAAATCTTCTATTAATTGTGAGTTTCTTGTCTTGCTATTAATCCGTTTTGGGCATGTATTTGCTAAGTGTTCTATGCTTCCACAAGTAAAACATTCTAATTTATTCTTATAATTTCTCTCTGCCCATATTTTCTAACATGTCTATTTCTATCTAAGTAGGGTTTTTTAGCTGATGATTTTCTTAAATAATAGTTATTTCTAGTATAACCTCTATTATATTGAGGCTTATATTTTTTATATTTCTTTTTATAATTTTCTTTGTCATAACTTTGGGTTGTGCATATTATATTTTTTCAAAACTTGTATCAGTTTGTTTTAGGTGTTTTTGTATTTGTATATGTGTACATTTTTCTTGCAATATTTCCATTATATGATGTACTTTGTATCCTATAGACCATTTTGCATTTGAATTTTGTATTAATCCTTCTCTTTGTACCATCTTTCTTCTATTTCTCTACCTAAAACTCCTGGTAATTTATTGAATAATTTTTTACCTAAGTCTTGGTCAAACACATTTCCTCTAATAGTACAGTAATAGAAATAATAGTTTAAATATTTTTTTATAGAATGCCAACTACTTATACTTAATTGTTCTAGTCTTATTAATGTATTTTTTTGAAATATGACCAATTTATTTGGATCTTCTCCTGTTATTAGACTATGTATTTTATTTGTAAAATTATAAGAATTTGGTCCCGTTGCTATTAAGGCTTGAAATTCTTGTCGGAATTCAGACTTGTAGGTTTCCCATAATCCTTTTGTTGATTCTCCTAAGAAAGTTTTCATGTATTTATACATTGTTTCTGCATCTGTCTCATGATAGGTTTTTATATAGTCTGCTACTACTATTCCTTTCCAAAGATCTATTACTGAGTTCCACATTTGTGGATCATCAGCCGCTATATTTAATATTTTTCCTTTATTACCTCCTTCTTGTAATCGAATAGGTTCCTCTATAGGCATTTTTTTTCCTGATGGTGTTATATTTTTTATTTATACTTCTTGTCCTATTCTATATACCCTTCATCTAGGTACATTTCTTGTACTAGTATCTTTTGTACTTTGTTGAGTTGTTCTTTTGAATGGGCTGGGACTAGAACTAGTTGACTCCATTATTTTTTTTTGGCTTACTAGTGAATCGGTTTCTTCATTGTCGTAACTATCTTGCAGTTCCTCTAGAATTTTATCAAAATTTTTTAGTTTCTTTTGTGAGATACTTTCTGTTCTATATCCTCAATTATCTGTTCTTAATTCACATTTTTTAAAATGTTCTTCTATTTCTTCTAAGGTTAGTCTCCCTCGTTTACATCCTTTACATTGAAAATTTATATCTTTCTTAGTAGAGTCCCCGTGCTTCTTCTAAGGCTAAATCTACTTCAAAGTCATTTTGTGTTATATCTACGTTCATAAATTCAGTATTTTCTAATGTACTTTCAGTTTCTTCATCTAGTTCCTTTTGATTAGTATAATTATAATCTGTAAACCTAATTGAGGTTTCACCTTTAGAGTTTGTATACATTAAATGAGATTATTGTTTTAGTAATTTTGATTTTGTAAAATCTTCTAAATTCTATTCTAATCTTGCATATTCTTCTGGGTTTATTTTTATGGGTTTTATTAATTTTATTCCTTTATTTTCCATTAATTCTACTACATCATCTACTTTTATTTTAAATTTTGTGTTACTATTAGTTTCCATTTTCCTATAAATCATACACATATTAATAAATTATTTCCATTGTTCATTTCTTTATATCCCTTATGTCACGACCCAAAATCCCAACCCGGTCGTGATGGCGCCTCTCATGAAGACAAGGCCAGCTAATCCAACTAAACCTCGATTTAAACAGTTAGCAACACGAAAATAATATAAGTATAGTTTAACAACAGGAATTAGCGGAAAATATAGTGAACCATCCCGACTACAGTCCGAACCGGGGTGTCACAAAGTCATGAGCCACTAATGAAATCCTAATAATAAAATAACTATTACAATATCTTTGGCACAATTGTCTGAAGAAAGTGGAAACAACAAACTAAAAGAGATACGGGGCTGCGAACGCCAACAGCTACCATCACCACCCTGACAATAGTAGTCAATACCTCGGGGCGGAACCGATAACGCCTGAATCTGCACACATAGTGCAGGGAATAATGTGAGTACTTCCAACTCAGTGAGTAATAAATATAAATAATGACTGAAAGTAAGAAACACATAAGACTTAGAGCAATCCACGATGGAACAGTAAAAACATGTAACATCTCAAATAGATAACGTGAAGCAAATGGAGACAACACCAACACAACCAAAAATGCAATGCGATGCAATGCAATGCAATGCAAGTCATGACTATCGTGGCGGCGTGCCACCCGTTCCTTGGGTACCCGGCGCTTACTTTGGGCGGTTCAGTAGCCGCAATATTTCATGAAGGCATGTCACCCGATCCATGCATGTCACATCTCGAGGCGGCGTGCCACCCGATCCCATTAAAATCATTTGAAGATATCATTTAAGTTTTAAAACTGAGTTTATGAAATGAATCAATTCAGCAACAATACCCCTGAAGGATTCACATGACCGGCGAGATGCCAAATAATACCCCTGAAGGGTTCACATAACCGGCGAGATGCCAAATAATACCCCTGAGGGGTTCACATAACCGGCGAGATGCCCAAATATTGCAAGCAGGCCAAAACATGATGATATCAAACAAGTTTCAATCACATATGTAGTAAAATCATAAATCGGGATGGACCAAGTCACAAATCCCCAGAAGTAAACGACCCCATGCTCATCATCGAGCATGTGCCTCACCTCAACATAGCACTACGATGTGCAATCCGGGGTTTCGAACCCTCAGGACATCATTTACAAATATTACTCACCTCAAACCAGCTAAATTCTTAGCCCGCGACACCTTTGCCCTTTGAATTGGCCTTCACGTGCGTCGAATCTGTCCAAATTCAGAACAATTACATCACAATATGTCGTGGGGACAAAGCCCAAGCGAAAACAATCAAAATTACTAAGAAATCCCGAAATTAGCAAAACCTGAGCCCCGGGCGCACTTCTCAAAATTCAGAAATTATCACCTCAACGGGTTCCTTATCTCCTCATGAGTTCAACCATATAAAATTTGTCGAATTTCGACACCGGATCGACCTCCAACCCTCAAATCTAAGCTTTAGGGTTTCCACCATTTTTTCAACTCAAAATACCAGTAAAATGCTAAAAACAGCTATAATCTTAGGTAATTCCTTCAAAATTGAGTTAGGAACACTTACCCCGATGTTTCTCTTGGAAACCCTCCAAGAATTTCTTCAAAACTTGTTTCAATCCGAGCTCTCTAGCTCCAAATGTGTTTAGAATGGTCAAATCCCCTTCTCTAAGAATCCACACAAGATAATCTCCTTTGGATATGGTTTTGAAGTTGATTTGTTGTGATTCTATGGTGTTTGGAGGTGTTCCTCTTCGTGGGTAACGAAAATGGGTCTTGTAGAACAAAATGGGCACTGAGTTATAAAGTATCAAAAATCGAGTTAAAACACCCCTGTCAGGCCATATATGCGAATCTCTATGTCAAAAATGCGGTTCGCATTTCAGGTTTGCGGTTCGCATTTTTGGTCGCAAACCTCGCCTCAAGTTCTGTCTCAGTTTGCGATCTCTATGTCAAAAATGCGGTTCGCATTTCGTGTTTGGGGTTCGCATTTCACGTTTCGCGGTTCGCATTTCTGACATTTCTGCAGATTTTTTCTTGACACAAAAATAGGCATAACTTTCTCATACGATGTCCGAATTGGACGATTCTTTTTTCTATGACTCCGAAATTTCGATACAGATCTAATTCTTCAATTAAAACTGAATTTGGAGCCTATTTTCATAATATTATACCACTTATTCTTGAAGAGACGACATCGACACATTCTTAAAATGCCAAAGTTAAACTCCATCAACGATCCAAAAATCCATTCGAGGTCCCTCGGGACTTCAACCAGACACGCCAACATGTCCCTAACATTTTCAAACTTGTTCCAACCTTCGGAACGTTCAAAACAACTTATCAATACCAATTCACGTTGGATTCAAGCCTAAGGTTTTCAAAATCGCTATTTTGATCTAAACCCAACCAAACCACGTCCGAATGACCTGAAATTTTGCACACAAGACATAAATCACATATCGAAGCTACAGCAACTTTCGGAATTCCATTCCGACCCTCGGATCAAAATCTCGCCTATCAACCGGAAATCGCCAAAATTCTAACTTCACCAATTCAAGCCTAATTCTACACGGAACCTCCAAAACTAATTCCGATCACTCTCCTAAGTCATAAATCCTCTCCCGAAACTAACCGAATCATCGGAATTCACATCCGAGCCTTCTAACTCATAAGTCAACATCCAGTTGACTTTCACATTTTAAGCCTTCTTAAAAGAGACTAAGGGTCTCATTTATTATCGATTTCACTCTTAATGCAACTTACTCAACTTAATTACCTAAAACACGGATAACAAGGCATAATGATACAGAAATTGGGGAAGACGGAGCAGTAACCCCTGAGACGATTTACCGGGTCGTCACACCTTAGTCTGTATTCCTATTTTAATATTTTTTTCAAATTATGTCATGTTTATCATAAAATCTAGGCATATGTAAAATATTCCTCCATTATTTGTCATATCTACTTCCATTAAGCCTATTATAGATTTCTTTAAGTCTTACCATCTGTCATCATATACTACAATTAATACTTTAGTTCCTAAATTTTTTCTAGTTAGTCCTTTTAATCATATTACTATTAATCCCATATGCATTAAATTCCTTTTATAATTTCTCATTTGTCTTATTGATTCAGGATTAATCAAATTTATAGTTGCAATTTTATTTCCTATGGCTGATAATTCTTCTTCTCGATAATGTCTATATAATTGCGAGTTATTTGAAAAATATCCTACATCATACAATATTTTGGGTTGAGTAACCTTAGTTGATTTTGTTGGAAAATATGTATATCTTTATCTATATCTATTATTTCATCTAACTGTTGATTTTCTTCTTGTCTTTTTCTGGTCATGATTCGTGATAACATATTGTTACCAATTCTATTGTCTTAAAAATTTACTCTGGGTCTTTCATCATTTCTTGTTATGTTCCTACTTGGAAAAAGGTCTATTTTTGAGTTTTTCTTGTTAAGTTAGGTCTATCTTTTTTAGGAGTTATTTCTACTCTTTTTAGTTGTTCAATTAACTCTTTTACTTCTCTATCTGTTGGAATTTCTGTTTCAGTTTTTACTTCTTTGTCTTTAATAATCTTATCTAATTTTTTATTAACTTCTAATAGTAATGCTATTATAGTATTATTTTATTTAATTTTTATCTGATCTGATCTTCCTTGAGGAATGTGGTTAGTAAATCCTTCTGGGATAGGCTGAAAGTTTGTTGTAAATTGTAAGGCTTTATTATATGCTGGGTGTAGATTGTTCGTGAAAGAGAAAATTCTTTTAGTGTTTCTATTATTTTTTTTAATGCACTTATATCACTTTTTAATGCTTCTACCTGATGCGTTATTTTTTTTACTAACTTAATTGTTTGAATTTCTAATTCTTTTGGTTTTTCTGTAAAAGTTCTAATTAGTTTTTCTATTTCATTTTTTGTAGGTATTTTTTCTAGGTTAAATTTATTATTTAAAAACTATACTTTTATATCTATCTCCAATTCTTGTGATTTTAAAAAGTCAAAACTTTGTTCTAATTTTTTTTTAAAATTTCTTTGTTTTGTTTTGTAGAGATTCTATTATATCTATTGTTCTTATTATGGTTTTATTATTGTCTTGTGATTTTTCACTAAAATTAATTATTCGATCTACCAATGTATTATATTGCTTGTCATCTGTATGTAATATATGTTCTCCGCTGTTGAAATTACACCTTATCGTGGAATTATCTTTTTATATTCTGTATTTTCTTTTTTGGATATATTCCAAAGTCTAAATATTCTAGATTCTTTAATTTATCTATTTTAATTATCCTAGTGGTATCCAAATTCTTCTTTTCTTAAAGAATTGTATTCTTTGCTCTTGTGAATTTATATTACTTTCTAATCCTTGTATTTCCTAATTTAAAGCTGTTATGTTTTCTTCACTAATAATACTTTGTACTAATAGATTTGGTGTTAGATGAATTCTTAATTCTAATTCTTTTATTTGTTGGGCTAATTGTTAGGTTGCTTTTAAGAGTCTTTTAACTGTTTTGAGTATTTTTATTAATTCTAGTTTTCCTATCTCTGTATAAAATCCAATAATTAAAGGCTATTCATTTAGTCAAAGGATGTTGTCTCATATAGTCTATCTAAAGGAAAGTATTCTATTTTACTTCTAAGTGTTCTAATATATTCTTTTTCTTGTATAATATTATTATTAACTCTTTCAATTTCCCTAATAAGGAATCCTTTATAATTAAAATTATTACTGTTGCTTATTATATCTAGGTCGACTTCCTCTGGACTATATAGATATTCTTCTAATTCGGTTCTATATTCTATGATCTCCTGAATTCAATTGAGAGTGAGGTATATTAAATGATGGTGATAACTTATATATCTAGCGAAAATATGTTGTTTCATAAACGTGTGGTACTATGATCTTCTGGTATATATATATATATATATATATATATATATATATATATATATATACACACACACGACACTCATGCCCCAACTCAGTCACCAATCTCTCCAGTCTCACGGGCTCACAACGCTCATACTAAGCAGCCCTAGTCAATGATGCAAGATGTGACAATATACAATAACAGAGACTAAGATATGAAATGAAGTGATGAATGCGACTGAGTACATAACTGCAATTAAGCAAATAACGCAATAGCAAAACGAACGACCGATGTGGGTCCCAATAGTACCAGTATATAGCCTAAACATGATTTCTAGCATAAATTACAGCTCAAGTTCTCTAACACATAGAATTTAGCAAAAATGTTCAGATAAGATAGATACACAGCTCCACGAAATCGACTAAATCACAACTCACACGGTGCACACCCACACGCCCGTCACCTAGCATGCATGTGACCTCAACATCAATCACATAACACGTAGTTCGGGGTTTCATACCCTCAGCACCACATTTAGAAAAGTTACTTACCTCGAATAAGCCAAATCCAATACCGAGCAAGCCAAGCGATGCCCCAAAAATGCCATCCCGCGTGTACCGACCTCTAAATGGCTCGAAACTAGCCAAAAGCAACTCAAATACATCAAAATAATGCAAAAGGTAACAAACCCAATCAATAAAGCTCGAATCTTTAATCAAAATCCCAAAATCAACCCAAAACTCCAACCCGGGCCCGCATCGACAAAACTCACGAAATCCGACAACCCATTCAATTACGAGTCCAACCATACTAGTTTCACTCAAATCTACTCCGAATCGACATTCAAATCTCAAAATTAAACTATAGACAATTCCTCCAATTTCTCTTTAAAAATCAATAATCCAATGCTGAAAACGAAGATTAATTCATGAAATATAATCACAAGTGAGTCAAGAATACTTACCCCAAGTCTTGTAGACTAATTCCTCTCCGAAATCGCCCAATCCGAGCTCCAAAATCCATAAATGAGAATAACCTCAAAACCCACAATTTTATCTTCTATCCGGGCCTCTTCGCATTTGCGTAAAAACTTCCGCTCCTGCGGCTTCGCATTTTCGAGCCAATTCCCGTATCTGTGGATCCACACTCAACAGCCGCCCCGCGCACCTGCGGAACTTCTTCCGCTTCTGCGCAATCCCAGGTGCGAGCCAAGGGTCCGCATCTGCGCTTCTTCCGCTTCTGCGATCAGCACCACCGCACTTGCAATGTCGCAGGTGCGCACAAAATACCCGCTTATGCTGCCTCACGATAGGATACCAATTTTGCTTCTGCGCCTTCAGCTTCATACATGCGTCCATCGCACCTGCGCCCAGTGGTCCGCAGGTGCAACCACACCAGAACAGACCTGCCCAGCCTTAACAAAAATGATCCGAAACGATCTGAACCTCGTCTGAAACTCATCCGAGCCACTCGGGATCCCGTCGAAACATACCAACAAGTTCAATAACATAACATGGACTTACTCTAGTCTCAAATTAAATCAAACAATGTCGAAATGATGAATCGCACCTCAATTCAAACTTGAATGAACTTTCAACTTTCAACTTCCAAAACTAGCGCCGGAACATATCAAATCAACTCGAAATGAACTCAAATTTTGCACATAAGTCCTAAATGACATAACAAAGCTATTTCAAATTCCCAGAACCACAATCCGAGTTTGATATCCACAAAGTCAACTTCCAATCAAACTTATGAACTTTCCAAACCTTCAAATTTCCAGCTTTCACCAATTAACGCCGAAACCTTCTAGAAATATCCAAATGCAAATCCGGGCATACGCCCGAGTCAAAAATCACCATCGGGATCTAACGGAAACATAAAATCTCCAATCCAAGGTCAAACACCAAAAAAGTCAAATTTAGTCAACTCTTCCAACTTAAAGCTTAAATCATAAAATTCATTCTTCAAAATCGATTTTGATTAACCTGAAAACCAAAACCGCAATTCATACAAGTCATAATGCATCATACGGAGCTACTCGTTCCCTCAAACTACCGAGCGAAGTGCAAATGCCAAAAACGACCGGTCGGGTCGTTATATCGTCCCCCACTTAAACATATGTTCATCATCGAACATGCCCAGAGTCGTTCCTAAGCCATCAAGCTACCGCGTAACCATACTACAAACCCATAACCCGACATAACCCAGTTGCAATGCGTGACCCCATCCAAACACGGGTCCATATGAAATACCTCAAGCCACCATGCTCTAAATCAACAACTACACGCAATTGGACATCAAATACATGAAGTGTATGACCATAACCACGGAGAAGCAAATAGAACAATATACCACAGTCAAGAGAGAACATAACCAAGGCGCAATCAACCACTCGATACCCCAATAACTATCTCGTTCAAATCCCGCTACAAGACCCAAATAGAACTGCACCATGTGCGCTCATAACCAACAAATCACAACCCCTTGTAGCATAGAGGAGTAACACATAGATCATATCAGAACAAGAATAAGCTCAACTCTAACCGAATGTCACATCCCCCAACAATAGCAGTGCAGAGTCGACCAATCCGACCAGGTGTAGTATACACAACCTCGTTGGGCCTACCAATGAGCCCCAAATCAACTCTGGTCATCCCCAAATAGATATATAATCCTCCGAAAGTCCACAATGACCTAACCATAACATATACTATCATCTGGCTAGCTTTGGCCACATCTTCACAGTCCACAACCACGAAACAATCTGCTTCTGAGAACTCCTGGTCTACAAATCCGTAGAACACATGAATCACCATATCTGATCCCAACTCCACCGCCTGAATGACTAACACATCTCTCATACACGATCATCCCACAAGGAATATTTCTATAATTCTTCCGTCCCACATAACAAAATTTGAATATCAGCAGTCGATCAACCATGTGAGTATCGCAATAGCAACGAAGCATCTCGTAAGTCAACACTCAGTGCACCTTATGAAATGTACGCTCTCCTCAGGCAATACCAAGTAGTAATATCATTCATCTAGCATATGAAACCGCCCATGTTGTCTAAGAATTCATACCCTTCCTTTCAAAACTAAATCGTGACCTTGCAATAGGCAAATCTTCCTTACATTGTTAGCCTTACATTGATGTTCTTTCCATTGCTAGCTTTATGTTAATATCTTACATAGGTTTTATGTCTAGTGAGTGTCTCAAGTTACCTCGTTACTACTCCTTCGAGGTTAGTCTTGATACTTATTCGGTACCGCTGTGGTGTACTCATGCTACGCTTCTGCATATTTTTGTGCATATCCAAGTACTGCTGATCATGTTGGTTTTGAGAGTTGTGTCTGTGCGGCTCGAGACTTCAAAGTATACCTGCTTGACGTTAGTACGCCTTGGAGTAACCTTCAGATATTATCTTTATTGCTGTTTATCTTCATTTCAAAACAGTATTGTATATAAAAATTCTAGTGTATGTTAGTAGAGCTTATGACTCTGTACTACTGATTCTGGGGATTTGTATAACTATTGTTCATTTTTGGTTACGTAATTTCATTTATTATTTCAATTTTTATATGGTTGAGTTGGCTATTTCTGTTAGATCTCTTCATGTATTAGGCTTACTTAGTCTTAGAGACTAGGTACCATCACGATTCCTAGGTGGGATTTTGGGGTCGTGACAGTGACGCTCCCCACACGAACTCGAAGGCCAAAATCCCTCATAAGAACAAAGCTTCGCGAATATGACTACTTCATCGCGAACACGATGAAAAAATTACTAGGGACCCCAAAACACCCTTCGGGATCGCGATGCTCCCACCGCAATCGCGAAGCTCATCAGAACAACGCTAGAAAAAAATAATGCAACCCAACCAAAATAGCCCGAAATCACCCCGAATCACACCCGAGCTGCGCGATATCCCATACAATTATGCCATCAAGCATAATTACATTATTCAAACTTATCCAAAGTCCCAAAACACCACAAATAACATCAAAATCAATAGTCGACTTTCAAAGTCATTCTCTTAACTTCAAGAATTTCAAACTTGCAACCAAGTGTCTCATTCACGCCTAACCAATTCGGATTACAACCAAACATTTCACACAAGTACCGAATAACAAATCAACCAATTCCAACTTCTGAAACAACAATCAGAACCTGATACCATCAAAGTTTACTTTCGGTCAAACTTGTGAACTCTCTAATTCTACAAATTACCAACTTTTGACAAATAGAGACAAAACCTTCTAGGAATATCCAAATTCAAATCCGAACACATTACCAGGTCTAAAATCACCATATGAACCTATTGAAACTGCGAATCCTAATTTCGAGGTTGTTTACTCAAAGTTAAACCTCATTCAACTCTTCCAACTTAAAACTTCCGAATTGAGAATTATTCTTCCAAATCAACTGTGAACCTCTCAAAAATCAAAATAAACCATACAATTCATAATGCATAATATGAAGCTACTCAAAGTCTCAATCCTCCGAATGAAGTGCTAAAGCTCAAAACGACCTGCAGGGTCATTACACCCCTAGGAAGGATGCCACGTAACAAAACAAATTTAATACTTATCTAATTTACTAACAATAGTTATTAAAACATAAATTGAATACTGTTACTACAATTTTATTATTGTAAATAGGCCCGTATGAGCAAAGATTTAAAATGTAATATCTCACCATAATAAGATCTCATAAAATTTCTTTGTACAATGAACGAGTATACAACTATAAAAATAAAAGGCAACACCTTTTTAATTTATCTTAATACTTTAGGCTTTATCAAACACTTAGTAGAAGAATATTTTCATACAACTGTTTACCCTTAAATTTGGATAACAATTGAATTTGTTCGTAGTGCTAAGGATCTGTGAATCGATTTGATACAATGTAAAAATATGACGTAGAAGATAAAAGGATAATAAGAAGAAGAAAATAGCCAAACCACAAGTATCCAACAGCTGATGACGAAATATAAGAAATAAGCAAGCGTTCTGATGAACAATAGTAATGAATAGCAGTAAAGTATTTTGTTTCTCTCTGAATGTATCGTGTTTTACAGTGAGGGATGAATGTCCTTCTTATAGGTAGATGAAAGAATCCTAAATAAGGTAGAAGTCTAATTTAAAAAATAAATCCCCTGAATTACGGGATGAAATATCCTGATATGATGCTTTAACGTCCATTACGGTTTGAGATAATCGCTCCTGGCGAAATATCCGGAATTGGCGAGATATACGGTTTGAATCTGATCCCTTGTCACGAGGTGTCCCCTAGCCGACCGATATCGGTTGTCCCATTTCGGCTGCTCCAGCCTATGTATCCGATTTGTTGATTTCGAGACAGGGGCGGCCCGACCCACATTATGCCCGGACCCGACTTCACTCGATTGCATCCGACCCAATATAGATAGTCCCCTCGTTTATTGGAGAGTAAGGACAAAAAATGACATGAGTTATCAACCTTCGAACTTCTTGGCTAAGCGATCGATATCTCCATTAAACGTGATGCGAAAGCAAAGCTGTCAAAATCGCTTATCCCCAAAAAGATCCTATGTGTGATGGTAGCGTGGTGATGCACACAACCGTCGATGCAGGAAATCATTACCTGCCTTTTCTGCAGAACCTTGTACCTTTTTATTGTATGTAATGCCGCTCACCTCGTGCTTCGTGCCGCCGCTTTTTGAGAAAGTATAAATACTTCCTCCCCCTTTGGATCAGTCTGTTTGTCTTCACGCTATTAACCACTTTGTCTCTTTCGATCTTCTTCACCAGAAAAACTCTTAATCTTCTTCATCAGAAAAACTCTTAATCTTCTTCATCAGAAAAACTCCTACTCTTCCTCATCAGAAACCTCCTAATCTCCCTTGCGTCTTGCCACTTCAATGGCCAAAACTTCAAAATCAGTTCCCCCAAAACAAACTTCATCTGCCCAGTATGTTGAAGAGGTTGAGCCCTCCCATGCCGAGGAACCCTCTATGGAGCCTCCATTGAAGGCTTTCATGCCAACGGGATGCTTCATAGGCTCCGACTTCAAGATCGAGAAGTCTTCCCCGGTGCCCGGCCGCGGCGAACCGGTTTCTGAATACGTCAGTTTGATCACCCCAAAACATCTCGAAAGGGTGAAGGCTGACAAGGAGATAATAATCCCTTCTCAAAATGAAGCCATTACCACACATGTGGAGGGATACCTTAGTGTATATACTTATCCGTTCACGCTAGGACCCATAGACCCTCTGATTGTCGAGTTTTGTAGGAGATACCAGGTCACTTTAGCTCAAGTACACCCTTCTGTGTGGCGTATAGTCTATATTTTTCGTTTTCTCATAGATAAGGTCTAGGGGGGACACCCTTTTACCCTCGACCATTTGTTTAGATTATACAGTCCCCGAATGTTCCGAGGCCCCGTTCTCGAGCATTGACGAAGACAGGGACCGGGGCTGGATGAGCCGATACGTTCGAATTAAAACTTCTGACCTGATCCCTACCGATAATATGCCGTTCCCCGAGAAGTGGAACATGAGACGTAAGTGCTTCCCTATTTGACTTCTTTCATTACAGTTTTTCAACGTCTGACTGATGTGTTATCATGTGCAGCCGTTTCCCAGGCACCGGCCGCGATCGATGACCTGATGGACTGGGTCAGGAAAATCGTGGCCCAGAGGTCGTACTCCGAGCGGGCCTGGAGGGAAATATCAAAAGGTCTTTGGGAGGCTAAGAACCATGGTGAGCTTCATCTATACTCTTCTTTCCCAAAACAATCGGTATCAAAACTTAACATTGAAAGTACGCTTTGCAGGTCTCTCGAAAGATGCCGATTTGAGGTCGGCAGTTACCAGTGGGGCAGCTCCCCTCCCTCTTCCCACACCAGAGAAGGAAAAAGGAAAAAAGAGAAAAAGGGCTCCCGACCAGGCTAAGCCCCAAAAGAAAAAGGCAGGAGAAAGATGGTGGCCCGCAAAGTTGCTGTCACTGATCCCACCATTTCTTTAAGCGACGATTCCGAGGGGGAAAAAAGTTTCGAAGCTACACATGACAAACCCCCTCGGGAAGCCCCCGAGCGTAGCGTAGAGGAAATCGGTGCCTCCCAAGGAGAGACCATTGAAACGGAAGCGAGGACTGGGGACCAGGCCAATGTGCAGGAGGCTGCACAAAGATCCTCGGATATCCCCGAGATGGCACATTCACCCTCCTTCTCTGAGGCAACTCTGAAAGATGCCCAAGATGCTAGAATGCAGACGCCGAGTAAAGTGCCGGTCACAGGAGGGGTCTTTGAGGAATTTTTTGATGGAGTGCCGTCGGCCGATACTTTCGGTCTCGAAGTCCCCAGAAGGAGTCCCCCAGCCAAGACAAGTGGAATATCGGCTGGTATCAAATTAGTGGACAAATTCCCGGCACCAAGCTCGAACCCAGAACGGAGGAGGGTGATAACTTTCACTGTCCCCGAGGATGCCGGAGCATTAGGTCCACCGGTGGGCATAGCCAGCTATCTTTATAGCTTGGTGACAGAAGAAGACCAAGCTTCAATGAGCGCTGTGGATTGGGCTTGCCTATTCAATGAAGCTCAACAAGGATTGAACAGGGTATGGTTTTTTATTTGTTTTGTATCATGCTAAGTGTTTTGGTTTCAAGCCTGCACTGACAATTTCTAATTTGAATTTCCCCCAGTCTTCAGTGCTGTATCACGAAATGTTCCTTCGAATCAAAGAAGGAGTGGAACAAGAAAAGGATCGACGTCAACGACTTGAGGGTCGGATGTCAAGTCTTCTGGCCGAACTGAACTCCGTAAAGAAAGAGCATGCCTCTTGCGTTGATCGAATAAGGCAGATGGACAACCGGTTGGATCAACTTCGATCTGAGCTAAATGAGGCAAAAGCTGAGGCAAGCAGTTGGAGAATCAAGACCGAGCTTCTAACTGCAGAGACAATGACTCTCCAAGGAAAGGTCTCGGCAGCTCAGGAAACAATTAGAGCCCTGACTAAGGACAATGAATACCATCGGCTCCAAGTTGAATCATCCAACCAAGACCGGGCGGCCCTGGCCAGCCGACTTCAGGAAGCAAAGTTAGAAATCGCTGCTACTAAGGCCAAAGCTGATGGTTTGGTAGCTCAGTACAGAGCTGATGCTGAAGTAGCTCACGAGCAATCAAAGGCGCTGACCTATTATAACCCATATTTGTACGTGTTAGATTACACCGTAAGATAGTCTACCTTGGTTCGAGAAGAGAATTACCTTTGAGACAATAAGAGTTTAGTCCTATTGGTCCTAAACGATGCAAAGGTGTATAAGGGCGGTTAACAAGTATTAGAGGATAAACGAGTTAAGGATGTTGTAACTCGCATTTTTGGGAAAATCGAGAGGTGTTTAACATTACCAAGATGTCATGTTTTAAGGTATTTGAATGATATGATATCCGTTTCATAAGTCTTGAAGTCAAACGAGTTATGAAGCAAAAGTCGACAAAAGTTGTCGCAACTTAGGTTCACAATTTTACTTAAACGTTAGGTCAAATGTTTCTGCGATTTTCTCCCAATTTACAAAGAATTACGGGGTGATCTACCTACCATTTTAAAGTTCTACTAGTCTAGTTTCCAATTCTTCAAACTGTTTGTCAATACTATCCCAGAGTATTGAGATAATTATATTTCCGTAGAACTGCGCAGGCTGGTAGGTGACAAGTAGGTGCATCACCTACTTGCCAAAAATTAAGGGCTAAAATTTAAAAGCCCAAAGTCGGTTAAGAGAGGGATTTTAAAAGCTTCTAAAGTCAGATATTCACTATTATTTCACAGCCTCAAAAACGAAAAGAACCCCTGCAACCCCTCCCCAAAATAATCCCAAACAAACCCTAATCGATTTTTCCCTCTTTCAAGTTCTAGTTGAAGGTAAACCCTAGAGTTTGAGGAACCAAAGCAAGGGCTGAGTTATATAACAAGCAAGGTGAGTTTACTGATCTATTTAATACATTTTTTCTACTGTTAATTCTTGGTAAGTCGTTCTATGTGTGTAAGAACTCACGGGACGGTGATCGGAAGCCGTGAATTCGAGTTATTCACTTGTAGCGAACTGTTTTGTGAACTGTTTTGTGTTGCTGTAAAGCTGCGTGTTATACTACTAATTTGTGGAGTTTTGGATGAGGAAGGGTGTGGAGAAACACCATATATGCTTAGGGTTGTGGCCTGATAGTTGTTCATAACATTTCCGGATCGTTTGACACGACTATAGTGGCCATTGTACGTATGAGGTGATTGGTTTGTGCGTGGACTATTTTGGGAGGCTCAATATGATTCTTATTGATGTTGTTTTGCTGTTTGGTGACTGTTTGGACTTGTGTGAAGTCATATATATAGGGGAGGTGCTTTCCGTTTTATTGCAAAATAGGTTACAGTCGATACATAATAGTTGCGACGCCTAAACGATAACGGTAGTATCATTTCTCTTATTGTAGACTAAGAAGCCGTGGAAGTTTCATAGCTTGAGATTGGAAAGTATTGCAAGGTATGTGAGACTATCCTTTTCCTTCTTTTGCACGACTCTGACTGTACACAATGCAATGAACGAACCCCAAAGATACTCTACTCTTAGAAGGTAGCAGTACGTATATTGTTTCCCCTCTTATGGGAGGATTGATATGTTATTATTTCACCATGGTAGTATGACTCTTATAAGTCCAGCATGCATTATCTATTTTACTTTACCGCGCCGCGCTATAGTCGGCCGGGCAGGCACCTATTGTGCAACTATATATATATATGTTTTACACTACTTAGTCACGCTATAGGCGACAGCTATTTTACTTTACCGAGCCGCGCTATAGTCGGCTGGGCAGGCACCTATTGTGCAACCACTGATAAGTTGGGTATGATAATGAGGAGGCCCACAGAGGCATATGTATGAGATGATGATGAGGCCCACAGAGGCGTATATATGTATATGATGATTTTCAAAAGGATATAAATATATGTATATGCATATGCACGTCAGGCAAGACATGGTTAATCGCCCTCAGAGGCATTCAGATGGTACATGTTGTATGTCTCTTGTCCTGATGCTTATTATTGTTCTTACATTATGTTTCCTGTTTTACATATTCAGTACATTATCCGTACTGACGTCCTTTATTTGTGGACGCTGCATGTCGTGCTGCAGGTCCAGGCAGACAGATAGACGAGGCTTCCCCACCACAGTAGGCTACTCGGTTCAGCAGATATTGGCGAGATCCATCCTTCGGACTTGCCACAGTCTTGGTATGCATTTTGTTGTAGGCATTATGGGCATGTCCGGGCCCTGTTCTGACGTAGGTTGCATTATGTACGTTTTTGTAGAGGCTCATAGACAAGTGTCAATTTATGCATAGACAAGTGATGGGTTGACTAAGGTACAGTCGAATTGCCTTGTCGGCAAACGTATGTAATTTGTTTTATGGTTCTGCATTGCAGCCTTGTTGGCTATATTATGTATATAAGTATGATCGTATCATGGTATAATGTCACGTATCATTATAATTATTATTCGAGATTATATTCATATGACGAGCCTTATAGATAATAAGGAAAGTTAGATGAAGGGTATGCCGGCGCCCGCAGGTAGGGTCCGGTGCCAGTCGCTGCCCTCCGGCTTGGGTCGTGACATGACCGAATACACTCAATGCCAAACTCGCCTTACCGTTCTCGAGGAGCTTCATGCCCGTGGCTTCGATTTGTCTTTCGATGTCGCTGAGGCATCGAAAATCGAGGATGAAAAGAGAAGGAAAACATTTCCTGAAGAATACGAAGACGACTCAGATTGACATTGTCTTGTTCTCTACAGCCTGAATGATGTGACTATCCCACTTTGTATAATGATATTTATTCAATATATCTCAAGTTTGATCTTTGATTCTCATGTGTCAAAATATCCCGCCTTAGCTAGGATCATAAATCGCGACCGACTAATTAGTAATTAGCCCGGCTTTAGCCTTGTAGTAAGTTCAAAATACATTAATAACTGGTCAGGCCTTAGCCTTGTTCAAAGCGATAATTAGCTTGGCCTTGGCCTGGTTTAAACAAGATATCATTTGTTCTATTTTCAACCATTTAGCTTATAGGGATCGGGGTCATGCCTTAGCAAAATTCTGGACCCTTATCAAATAAGTTTGATTTTAACTTTGTCTCAAAGTCCTGTTCTTTCAAGCTTCGATCGAGTAAGAATTTTTAATTTGATCCGGCCTAGGCCGTAAATCGGGATTGCCAAGATCGGTCTTAATTCCCTTTGTGCTTTATTAGCTTTAATAAGGTCTTAGCCTGGTGTGCCGGTTTTGGAGTTTGTCTTGTTAGGTCTTATTCCTCCCCCGGTCTCGATGCACATCTTCCACTAATATCGATTATAGATAATGCGAAGATAATAAGAAAAGCCCTTGGGCTTGATAACACAATGTAGGCATCAAATGACTTTGTTAATATTTGTGTAATCGTAGATCTTCATTGATCGGAGGCGAATTAGATCGTTCTATTCGGGTACGGCTCTACTGGCCGTTTGACCCTTACATCAATTCCTAGTGATCTTTATTTTGGCCCCTCGAAATTGAAGTAAACAAACTGATGTAGTTAGAATTCAATATGGTTGATCTACGGTAGCACGACATACGGCTGCCTCGTTAAAAACCTTGCCGTAAAACCCAAGTTGGGACAAAACTGGTCGAAGGGAAAAATAGTGCAGCGCGTGCTTTCAGCCTTAATGTTTAGCGTTTGCTTGTCTGATATCGAACTGTCCTGCATAGGTTAGTATCGATAAACAAAATGAAAAGAAAGTAAAAAAGGCAAAGTGAAATACCTTAGCAGTAGTATCTCTTCAAGTGGCTCACATTCCAGTTGTTTGGCAGTTGTTTACCATCCAAAGTCCCTAGCTTGTAGGAACCCGTCCCGGTGATCTTTAGTATAGTGTAGGGACCTATCCAGTTAGGTCCCAATTTCCCTTCGTTAGGGTCTCGAGTATTGGGGGTGACTCTTCTGAGCACCAAGTCCCCTGTATTGAAGTGTCGAAATCGAGCTCTCCGATTATAGTACTTCTCGATTTTCTGCTTCTGAGCTGCCATTCGAACTAAAGCAGCCTCTCTTTTTTCATCAAAGAGTTCTAGGCTAATATTCATAGCCTCTTAGTTGGACTCCTCGGTCGCGTGTTGAAATCTGATGCTCGGTTCGCCTACCTCGACCGGTATCAAAGCTTCGGCGCCGTACACTAAAGAGAAAGGAGTGGCTCCGGTACTGGTTTTTTCAGTTGTTCTATATGCCCACAAGATTTCGGGCAACATTTCCCTCCATCTTCCTTTGGCGTCGACTAGCCTTTTCTTCAGATTTTGAAGTATAGTTTTGTTGGTTGATTCTGCCTGACCGTTGCCGCTGGGATGGTAAGGAGTCGACAATATCCTTTTGATTTTATTGTCTTCGAAGAATTTGATTACCTTGCTGCCGACGAACTGCTTTCCATTGTTGCATACGATATCAGAGGGCATTCTGAAC
Organism: Nicotiana obtusifolia; assembly: GCA_002018475.1. NCBI lineage: Eukaryota > Viridiplantae > Streptophyta > Magnoliopsida > Solanales > Solanaceae > Nicotiana > Nicotiana obtusifolia. Next base: position 135,337 of record MCJB01049269.1, read on the forward strand.
CGGCAGATGATGTGATCCCATATGAAGTCGATCACCTCTTTTTCTCTGACCTTCTCATAAGCCTGTGCTTCCACCCACTTAGAAAAATAGTCAGTCGTAAAAAGGATAAACTGAGCTTTACCTGGTGCTCGAGGGAG
>MCJB01049270.1:2898-13587 GCA_002018475.1 Nicotiana obtusifolia
AGTACATTATCCGTACTGACGTCCTTTATTTGTGGACGCTGCATGTCGTGCTGCAGGTCCAAGCGGGCAGATAGACAAAGCTCCCCCACCACAGTAGGCTACCCAGTTCAGCAGATATTGGCGAGATCCATCCTTCAGACTTGCCACAGTCTTGGTATGCATTCTGTTTTGGGCATGTCGGGGCCCTATTTCGGCATAGGTTGCATTATGTACGTTTTTGTAGAGGCTCATAGACAAGTGTCAATTTATGCATAGACAAGCGATGGGTTGACTTATGTACAGTTGAATTGCCTTGTCGGCAAACGTATGTATTTTGTTTTATGGTTTTGCATTGCAGCCTTGTTGGCTATATTATGTATATAAGTACGTTCGTATCATGGTATAATGTCACGTATCATTATAATTATTATTCGAGATTATATGCATATGACAAGCCTTATTGATAATAAGGAAAGTTAGATGAAGGGTACGCCGGCGCCCGTTGAGTAGGGTCCGGTGCCAGTTGCGGCCCTCCGGCTTGGGTCGTGACAAGAATGAAAGGTATACGTGGGCTCGGGCCTAAGCTCCAAGCTCAGGACAAAATTTATCCAATTTCTTATAACTAACGAAGATTGCTTCGCTTGGTCCCACCTTGATATAACTGGTATACTACCAGAGATAACAACTCATAAGCTAAGCCTAGATCAGAAGTTCCAACCGATCAAGCAAAAAAGGAGGCCTCAGTCCGAGATCAAACACACATTCATCAAGGATGAGGTAACTAAGCTTCTAAAGATAGGGTCCATTCGGGAGGTTAAATACCCGGAATGGTTAGCAAATATAGTAGTAGTCCCTAAAAAAGGGAATAAACTAAAAATGTGTGTAGATTATAAGGATCTGAATAAGGCATGCCCAAAAGATTCTTTCCCTTTACCCAACATCGATCGCATGATTGATGCTACCGCTGGCCATGAGACCCTTAGCTTTCTCGATGCTTACTCTGGCTATAACCAAATATGAATGGACCCGGCTGACCAAGTAAAAACATCCTTCATCACTAAGTATGGCACATAATGTTACAACGTGATGCCATTCGGGTTAAAAAATGCAAGATCCACTTACCAACGCCTAGTAAACCGAATGTTTGAAAAATAACTAGGAAAAATGATGGAAGTTTATATTTATGATATGTTAGTTAAGTCCCTGCGAGAAGAGGACCATTTGAACCATTTGCAGGAAACATTCGACGTGCTGAAGCAATACAACATAAAGTTGAACCCGAAAAAATGTGCGTTTGGCGTGGGCTCGGGCAAGTTCCTTGGTTTCATGGTCTCGAATCGAGGAATAGAAATCAACCCTGAAAGATCAAGGCTATCGAGGACATTACAGTTGTAGATAATGTGAAGGCTGTACAAAAGCTGACAGGCCGTATAGCCGCTTTGGGACGGTTTATTTCAAGATCATCCGATAAAAGTCATCGATTTTTCAATCTATTGAAAAAGAGGAACAACTTTTCATGGACACCGGAATGACAACACGCTTTAGAAGAGCTTAAAAGGTATCTGTTTAGCCCGCCCTTGCTACATACACCGAAGACACGTGAACGGCTGTACCTTTACCTTGCGGTCTCGGAAGTAGCAGTAAGTGGAGTTCTAGTTCGAGAATAGCAAGGTACGCAATTTCCAATTTATTACGTTAGCACAACCTTAGGGGAGGCTGAAACTAGGTATTCTCATTTGGAAAAACTGGCACTCGCTTTGTTGAGTGCCTCCAGAAAACTGAAGCCTTATTTTCAGTGTCATCCCATATGCGTCGTAACGACTTACCCGTTAAGAAGCATAATGCATAAGCCCGAGCTCTCCGGCCGATTGGCCAAATGGGCTATCGAAGTAAGTGGGTATGATATCGAATATCGACCTCGAACCGCTATTAAATCTTAGGTGTTGGCAGATTTTGTCACCGATTTTACACCATCCCTAATACCCGAGGTTGAAAAAGAGCTACTGGCCGGATCGGGGACTCCTTCGGGAGTATGGACCCTATTCACAGATGGTGCCTCGAACGCAAAGGGATCGGGGCTTGGTATCGTGCTAAAGCCCCCAACCGGTAACACAATTCGACAGTCTATCAAGACTGTGAAATTAACTAACAATGAAGCAGAACATGAGGCCATGTTTGCAGGTTTAGAACTAGCCAAAAGCATGGGAGCGAAAATAATCGAAGCTAAGTGCGACTCCCTTCTTGTGGTGAATCAAGTCAACAGAACGTTCGAGGTCAGAGAAGGACGAATGCAAAGATATTTAGACAAACTACAAGTTACACTGCATAGGTTCAAAGAATGGACCTTAGAACACATACCTCGAGAACAAAACAGCGAAGCCGATGCCCTCGCCAGTTTTGGATCATCGGTCGAAGATGATGAGATCGAATCCAAAAAGGTCGTACAACACATGAGGTCAGTAGTGGAAGAAGGCCACGCGGAAATCAATACGACGAGTCTGACCTGGGATTGGAGGAACAAATACATAGCATACTTCAGCTCCGGAAAACTCCTCTCAGATCCAAAATAATCAAGAGCCTTGCGCACAAAGGCGGCTCGATTCTGCTTATCCGATGACGGAACTCTATTTAGAAGAACGTTCGGCGGCCCACTCGCGATATGTCTGGGACCGGGTGACACTGAATATATTTTAAGAGAAATCCACGAAGGCACTTGTGGGAACCACTCCGGTGCCGAACCCCTAATCCGAAAAATAATCAGAGCTGATTATTATTGGATCGACATGGAAAAGGACACGAAGGAGTTCGTTCGCAAATGTAACGATGTCAAAGGCATGCCCCGATGATCCATCAGGCCGGGGAAACGTTGCATTCGGTTTTATCACCATGGCCATTCATGAAATGGGGAATGGACATTGTTGGCCCTCTTCCTTACACACCAGGTAAGGCTCAATTCATTCTTTTTATGACTGATTATTTCTCCAAATGGGTGGAAGCGCAGGCATATGAGAAGGTTAGGGAAAAAGAAGTAATCGAGTTCATTTGGGATCACATCATATGTCAGTTTGGGATGCCACCAGAGATCGTGTCTGACAACGGGAAACAGTTCGTCGGCAGCAAAGTGACAAAATTCCTCGAGTATAACAAGATCAAAAGAATCCTATCAATGCCTTACCACCCCAGCGGGAATGGACAAGCCGAATCTACCAACAAAACAATACTTCGAAATCTCAAAAGAGATTAACCGATGCGAAGGGGAAATGGAAAGAAATATTGCCTGAAGTCCTGTGGGCGTATCGTACGACCGAGAAATCTAGCACCGGAGCCACCCCCTTTTCCCTGGTATACGGTGCTGAAGCTTTGATACCGGTCGAAGTCGGTGAACCAAGTGTCAGGTTCCACTATGTGACCGAAGAATCGAACCACGAGGCTATGAATACGAGTATGGAACTATTGGACGAAAGAAGGGAAGCTGCCCTCGTTCGATTGGCTGCTCAAAAACAAAAGATCAAAAGATGCTACAACAGGAGAACCCATCTTCGACATTTCAACATCGGAGATTTAGTACTCAGGAAAGTCACACCCAACACACGAAACCCAAACGAAGGAAAATTGGGACCAAACTGGAAAGGACCTTACTCCATCATAAAGATCACCGGAAAAGGATCATACAAGCTTGGAACGATGGATGGCAAACAACTACCAAACAACTGGAACATAAATCACTACTGTTAAGGTACGATCCTTCGTTACTCATTTTTACTTGTTTTTATGCTACATCGACAAACTAACATTCGCAGGTATCAAATAAAGTAGCCTTGAATTGGAAAGTACGGAATGTTAGGATTGAAAGCACGCGTTGCACTCTTTTTCCCTTCGACCGGTTTTGTCCCAAATTGGGTTTTATGGCAAGGTTTTTAACGAGGCAACCAGTAAATCGTGCTAACTTAGATTTGAAGACCGATCATAGATCGATGGCAACAATACTCGGTGCTAATAATCGATGGACCTCAAATATCGGAAGGCTGCTTGGCTACTTCAATTCGGGGAAACATCCCTAAAATCAATGATCATTAGGAATCGATGTAAGGGTAAAACGGTCAAAGGAACCGTACCCAAATAGATTGATCTATCCCTGAAATAAATTGTACAAGCACATGAACAAGAATAAAGATCTCTTGCACCAATATCCTGTCTCCGAGACCAAGGTCCGTTTTGATTTTCTTTGTTCAATTAAATACTGCCTCACTCGGGGATTCATCCGAAAATCAAATTTATTCGAAGGGGAATAAGACCTACTAAGGCCAACCCCGATTCTTAAAAGGCTAAGGCCATACCGAGTTAATGAAACTCAAAGGGTAATAAGACCTACTAAGGCCAACCCCGATCCTTAAAAGGCTAAGGCCATACCGAGTTAATGAAACTCGAAGGGGAATAATACCTACTAAGGCCAACCCCGATTCTTAAAAGGCTAAGGCCATACCTATTTAACGAAACTCGAAGGGGAATAAGACCTACTAAGGCGAACCCCAAATCTTTAAAAGGCTAAGGCCATACCGAGTTAATCAAAGGAAAGTAAAACCTACTAAGGCAGATCCCAGAATTGGCCAAGTCCAAATTGAATTCGAGGAACAAAAAATTTACCGAGGCAAACCCTCAGGTCTAAGGGAAAGAATTAAAACAAGTCAACAATAAAAGAAGGAAAGGAAAAAGGGCTTTTATATATATACAAGGTATGATTACAAAGATGGGGACATCATTGCATAATATCAAAAAAAGACAAGAGAAGGTGCTTCATTCCGAGTTCTCGGAGTCATCTTCCTCCGGAAAGGCTTGCTTTCTGGCTTCGGCCTCGATCCTTTTGGCATCCTCGATCTCGGTTGATAGATCGAAGCCCCGAGCATGTATCTCCTCGAGGACAGACAGGTGAGTTTTCCACTTCATGTGATCAACCAAATTTTTTGATTGATCTTGAGCAGCCTCGGCGTCGGCCTTGTATTGGGCTACCAGCTCATCGGCCTCAACTTTGGTTGCAGCAGCCTCCGATTTCGCAATGTGCAGCTCGTTGGCCAAAACATCTCGATCCGAGGTGATTATGCTAACTTGGGATTGGAGTACGTCGGTGCTCTTAATCAGAGCCTCGATTCTCCCTTTTGCTTCCGTCAGTTAAGTTTCTGCTGAACTAACTAAGCACGGAAGGCCTCTTTTTTCGAAGCCAGCTGATCCATCTTGCTTTTCCACTCATTGGCTTCAGTTCTAGCCTCGCTTGCCTGGATCGGAGTCGGGTGATTTGATCGAGCTGTTGCCCCATCTGCTCGACTAAGCCAGAATTCTCTCTCCGGACAAAATCCAGTTCGGCCCGAAGGCTCACCATCTCCCCTTCGGGCCGCTCGCAACGTCCTGATTCTTCTTGGTGACGAAGAAAAGCCTCATGATGAAACACCGAGGCCTGAAAACACGAAAGGAAATATGGTAGTTAGTCGAAGTTTTAAAGTGCAAAACAGTGAACACCAGATAAGGCTTATCAGAAACTTACCCTATTCAATGCTTGCTGAGCTTCATTGAATAAGCAGTATACATCCACCTCGTTCATCTTAGCCTGATCTTCTTCAATCACCAAACATCGAAGATAGCTAGCCACCCCTACAGGAGCGGAAATGAGCTTAGCATCTTCGGGAATGGCGAAGAATATGATCCGCTTTCGATCAAGATCTGAACTCGGAGCAGGAAATCTATCGACCAACTTCAGACCGAAAGAAACCCTGCTCGTGCCGGTGGAGGGACTATTCCTCGGTTCTTCTAGGTTACCTAGCCCAAAGGTATCTTCAGCAGACGCCGAATCTACGCCATCGAAGATACCTCGGAAAGGGCCTTCCAGTACATGGCTCCTGCCCGGGGAATGTCCTTTTGCAGCTTGGGCCTCGTTCAGGGTCGACTCCGAGAAGGAAGGGGAGTCTATCATTTTTATGGGGCCTAAGATTCCCTGCGAAGCCCCTTTTACGTCGGTAGAAGCCCTAGCTCTTACACCCATTTCGGAGCCCTCGACTCGATGAAGGTGTGTTTTATCGGCTCTCTGCTCGGGGATTCCCCGTCCTTTAGTTCGAGACGGCTCGCTACCCAAAAATTCGAAATCTTCATCTTCCTCGGACTCGTCCCTCAACCGATGAAGTGAGTCCGAGGACAATATCCGATCATCAATGCTACTCTTGGGCTTACGAGCTATCCTTTTCTTCGGTCTCCTTCTCTCGGGCTCAGAAGAACTAGGGGCTTCTTTCCTCTTTTTCTCTTTCTTCTGCTCTGAAGCAGGGGGCTTGTAGGGAACCTCATTACCAAGGGACACTGGCCTCAATTCAACGTCCTTTGATAAACCTACAAATGAAGAATAAAACAAATTAGAAATCAATAACATGAGACGCTGAGTTCGAACTTAACCTGTCTCACCATAGTGTCGGGCCTCCCATCGGTCCTTCGAGAGCTCGCGCCAGGCACGTTCCGAATAGGGTCTTTGGGGCACTACTCTTTTGACCCATTCCTTCAGATGAGGAATCGCGGCCGGCATACAGAATACGGCTACATCATATGGAACTGGTTAGTAAAATAATGAAGGGAAAAACATTGAACAAGTTGAAGTATGGGATAACACTTACGGTTCATGTTCCACTTCTTGGGGAATGGCATGTCTTCAGCAGGAATCAGGTCCTATGTTTTCACTCAAACGAATCGGCTCATCCAGCCTCGATCCCTATCCTCATCAATGCTCGAGAAGGGGGCTTTGCTTTCCCGGCGATCAAGTTTTATTAATCCCCCTCGGAAGAGTCGGGGACTGTATAACCGCAAAAGATGATCGACGGTGAAAGGGTGCCCGTCGATCTTGCTTACAAAAAAGCGAAAGAGAATGACTATTCTCCAGAAAGAAGGGTGGATCTGACCCAATATTACTTCGTACCTTTTGCAAAAGGCAACAATAACAGGGTCCAAAGGGCCTAACTTGAAGGGATAAGTGTAAACACTCAAATAACCCTCCACGTGGGTGGTGATCGCCATTTCCGGTGCAGGAACGACCACGCACTTGCCGATCCAATTACAATATTCTTTAACCTTGTCAAGGATTTTGTCCGTAATCGAACAAATATACCTAGTGACTGGTTCACACGGCCCGGTACTAAAGAAGTCTTATCTACTTTAAAGTCGGCATCGATTGAACATCCAGTCGGTACGAATACCTTCAAAGGAGGTTCAAACATGGTGTCCTCAACATCAACAGGTTGAGGATCTTCAGTAGGTTGAGAAGAAGAAGGGGTTTGTCTCTGAGGAACGGATTTAGAGGTTTTTGCCATTGTTAATTAGGAGATAAATAAGTTAAAAGATGCAGGAGTGAGATAAGAACAAAAGGGAGATCGCTTGCAAGAAAACTTAGAGAATTTGAAGAAGAGAATGATTCAAATGTTCAGATAGCTTAAACTCTTGAAAGTAAAGACAGAGAAGAGTATTTATAGCCTCTCAAAAGCGGTTGTTTGCGTCCCAAAGCGACGAAGCACTAATTAGCATGTACTGATATTGCAGAGGTTTGTCCCAAGTTTGTCTCTGATGAGACATTTTCGACACGTACCACGTACGTCACAGTTCCACCGTCATTTATCAATATGATGATTCGTTTCTTTTGATGGGACGCTTCGAATTTCGTGCCACACGCATCATAAGTATGTTGCCATTTAACCTAACCAAAAAGTTACGGCTCATATCGTTTTTCGTCATTACTCACCAAAAAATGAGGGGACTATCTGTATGGGGTTGAACTCGGACTGCCTACATAGGGATAAATCGGGCTCTAGTTTATACGGTTAGTATCTATCGTAATTACTATTCGGTAAACCGAGGTCAAGATATCAAAGATCGAAGAGCGATACCGAATAACATCAAAGCAGGAATATCGAGGTATCAAAGATCGAAGGTCTAGACCGAACAACATCGAATCAGAACTTGAAGCCATGGTACTCGAGATGAACCTATTGAGCTTGATTCCGGGAAATTCCCTAGGGTAAGTTATCAAATTTGAATTAAGAAAGAATTGGAAATCTCGTGATAAGTAAGCATCTCGGCGGGAATCACGGCACCAATCAATTAGACCGTTAAATCAGCACATCAAGAGATATTTTACCTTGTAAATAGATTCTTGTCTTGTATAAAAGATTATCCCCATGCTATATAAAGGGGCAATGTAATTATTCTAGGATATCTCATGAAACAATCATCAATACATAGAAAAGAAGTCTTCTTTTATTATTACATTATTCGTTTGGTTTCATTCATATTTGTTGTTCATCTTGGAGAAATCAGTCAAGGACAAGACTATTCAAGGCTTGTGGTTTGCATTTCTTCTCCATTTATTTACTGACTTTAATCTCCATTATATTATTCGTTATTTGTATCAAAATAAATCACGTGTCCTTAAAACCACGTACAAATTCAATTGTTATCCGAAGCCAAGGGTAAACAATCGGAATTCGAGCGAGATAGTTATTGGGGTGTTGAATGGTTGATTACGCCTTGGTACTAGTCTTTTCGGGCTGTGGTATATTATGTTATTCTCTTCTCCATGGTTATGGTCATGCACTTTGTGTACTAGTTGTCGAATTTCTTATGGTTGTTGATTTTGAGCATTGGGGCTTGAGGTATTTCTTATGGATCGGTGTTTGGATGGGTCACGTATTGGAGCTGGGTTATGATAGGCTATGATCCTTTGTGATAGATTCGTATGTTCTTGTTCTACTATGTATGATGAGCTCATAGCATTGTGGTTTTGATGGTACTTGTTATGCTTGCTGTACGGTTCTCTCATTTGAGTCATTTTCCATTTTTGAGTGCAATTGAAGTGTTGCTTATTGGTGCACAGGTTGCACGATTTATGGCTTTAGGTTGTGCTGGTATGGCATAGTAATAAAATAGTTATGTTTGATGAGATAAGGTCATTGGACCTAGAATGGATACTATCGGATTTGATTACGGTATGCTTGGAAGAATAATATCAGAAGTCGGCTTAGGATTTGGCTTTGGTTCTTGTCGGACGAGAGAGAGCTCCATGACTTGTTGATATGAGGGGTGGTTATGAGTTTTTGCGTGTTTCTTTCATCATCGGCAATGTACAAAGGTTTTGGGACGAGGTTTTATTTGATATGAGATTTATTACCAGTATCGGGTTTGTTTTGAGCAGCTACTGTGATCGGGAATTATTGATACGAGTATACGAGTTATGTAGTATATCAAGTGATTACATCTTGGGTTATGGTTATGGCTTGATACAGCCTATTCAGACTCATACAGTATGTAGATTCGGGTCTTATAAGGAATTCCAAATGTTGGAAATTAGGTTCTAAGTCTTATGGTTACACGAATTGGGGTGACGTGGGATCACCCCCGTGTATGTGCATGATAAGGTTACACGGCGATTTGATGGCTTTAGAATGACTCTTGGATGTTCGAGAACGAATGTATGTTTAAGTGGGGGAGAATGTAACGACCCATACTGTCGTTTTGAGCATTTGCATTCCATTCAGCTATTTGAAGTCTTGATCAGCATCATATGATGTATTATGACTTGTGTGAATCCTCAGTTTTGGTTTTTAGGTGATCCGGAGTTTGATATGGAAGAACAAATTTCATGCTCGAAGCTTTAAGTTAAAAAAGTTGACCAAGTTTGACTTTTTAGTATTTGACCCCGGATCGGATTTTTGATGGTTTCGTTAAGTTCGAATGGTGATTTTAGACTCGGGTGTATGCCCAGATTTTCATTTCGATATTTCTAGAAGGTTTTGGCGCTATATGGCGAAAGTTGAAAATTTGAAGGTTTGGAAAGTTCATAAGTTTGACCGGGAGTTGAATTTGATGATATCAGGTTCGGATTGTGGTTCTGGGAGTTGGAATAGGTTCGTTATGTAATTTGGGACTTGTGCGTAAAATTTGAGCTCATTCCGAGTTGATTTGATATGTTTCAGTACGAGTTTTGGAAGTTGAAAGTTCATTATATTTTATTTGAGGTGCAATTTGTTGTTTCGATGTTGTTATGAGTGATTTGAGGCCTCGAGTAGATTCGTGTTATGTTATAGGATTTGTTGGTATATTCGAACGGGATCCGGATTGGCTCGGGTAAGTTTCGAACGAGGTTCAGATTATTTTGTCGCCTGTTGCATTGCTGAAAAAGTGCTGGTTCTGGTGTTTCTGCATCTGCGGAAGAATGGACGCGGATGCGAGTCCGCAGATGCAGACAATTGGTTGATGAAGCGGGAAAAGGCTAGGCTGGGGGACCATCGCAGATGCGGAGGAAGAAGCGCACTGGCGTGCACGTAGAAGCGAGATCTTTGGTGCAGGAGCGGTCTTATGCGCATATGTGCATTTTGTTGTTTTCCGCATGTGCGAAGGGCCATTTCTCCAGCTGATTCCACAGATGCGGGTTTCAAGTTGCAAAAGTGACGTCGCAGAAGCAGCTCACTTATTTGCAGAAACGAAAAGGGCTACGCAGATTCTATTTTCTTCGAGGTCTTGAATCTTTATATGATATTTTGAGCTTTGGAGCTCGGTCTTGGGTGACCTTGGAGAGGGATTTGACCACACAGATTGGGGTAAGCATTCTTAACTCGGTTGTGATTATTTCGCGAATCTATCTTCATTTTTGGTTATTGGATTATGAATTTTAAGGAGAATTGGGGGGGGGGG
>MCJB01049270.1:13607-64239 GCA_002018475.1 Nicotiana obtusifolia
GGGGGGGGGGGGATTGTCTAATGTTTTATAGAGCAAATTTTTGAGTTTTGAACATCGATTCGGAGTCGGATTTGAGTGAACCAGTAAGGTTGGACTCGTAATTGAATGGGTTGTTGGATTTTGTGAGTTTCATCTGTTTGGAGGTGCGGGCCATGGTTTGACTGTTTGGTTGACATTGGGCTTTTGATTAAAGATTCCATCATTATCGATGAGTTTGTTTCCTTTGGCATTATTTGATGTTCTTGAGTTGCTTTTGGCTAGTTTTGAGCTGTTCAGAAGTTGGTACGCGCGGGATGGCATTTTTGGAGCATCGTTTGGCTTGCTCGGTATTGGATTTAGCTTGTTCGAGGTAAGTAACACTTCTAACCTTGGTGCTGAGGGTATGGACCCCTGAATATACATGTTTTGTGTTTGGAATCGAGGTGACGCACATGCTAGGTGACGGGCGTGTGGGCGTGCATCGTGTGAATTGTGACTCGGTTAATTCTGTTGTATTGTGTAGTTACCTAATCTTATTTTTATCCATGAAATCTCTACGTGCTAGAGTAATTGAGCTGTGATCCATGCTAGAAATCATGTTTAGGCTATATACTTATCCTGTTGGGACCCACTGAGGTCATTTCTGCTGTTGAGTCATTTGCTTACATTGCAATTACATACTCGATCATACTCATTCATTTGCATATCACATCTCAGTCTCTGTTGCCATTTATTGATATATCATATCATCATTGATTTGGACTGCTTAGCATGAGTGTTTTGAGACTGAGAAACTAGAGAGATTGATGACTTAGTAAGGCCGAGGGCCTGTTATATGGGATCGGGTAGCACGCCGTAGCAGGTATTATTGACTCATGAAGGGATCGGGCTGCACGCCACAGCAGGTATTGTTGACTCATGATAGGATCGGGCTGCATGCCGCAATAGGTATTATTGATTCATGATGGGATCGGGCTGCGCGCGATAGCACAATTTATTAGCGCTTGGGCTGGATCTGCCCCTCCGGAGTCTGCACAACCACACTGAGCGCAGTTGCTATTGATTCATGATAGGATCGGGCTGCACGCCACAGCGGGTACTGTGCAGTGCTGAGTGACTTAGTGTGTTGAGTGATTGAGCGTGATGAGTGGAAAGTGTGAGATAATGAGATTGAATATTCTGAGAGTGTGAGCACACGAGTTCATTACTGTGATGCATTGCATTGACATGTATACTTGACATGCATGCATAGAGATGCATTTCCTCATGTTACACGGTTTTGTGACGTTTATGACTTCACACACACGTTGGCATGTAGGTGTAGAGACGTTCTTCCTCATTGTATCAGAGATCTGAAACATCTTATCTATGGCTTACTCATATTTTGGTGATTTCGGTAAAGGATTTGGGTTTTACTGTTATATTTGAAGAGCATGACTATTTTCCATAACTATGAACTAACTGAGCATCATATTTTTGAGTTATTTCTTGTACCACTTTTATTATATTATTATGAGCTGTTGTTGGCTATTGGGAGTGGACTCTGACCTTTGTCCCATCTCGTCACTACTTTCAACATACAGTTAGGTTTGGCACTTATTGAGTACATGGGGTCGGTTGTACTCATACTACATTTCTGCACTTTGCGTGCAGATTTTGGATGCTGATGTTGCTTTGTATGGCGGGAGCTGGCATTGAAGATGTACCGGCGTTCTGGTCATAGCTGCCTAATGTTCTATGTAGCTTTGAAGTATTAATCTGTTCGTGTATATTTCAAACAGCTGATGTATTTATTTCATTCCAGCTTTGTAAGCTCTAAATCATAGAAGTTCATGACTCGTACTACCAGTCCTTGGGAATTCTTTCTATAAAAGCACAATTGTATTTTCATTACTTCTCTTAATGAATCTCATTGGAATTGGTTTATTGTTAATTGGCTTATCTAGCGGGTTGGGGTTAGGTGCCATCATGACTAGTTGGATATTGGGTCGTGACAGCTACGTAAAACGATCCTCCACTGAAGAGTAAATACAAATCCTCAGATACTGAATAGTACCCAGAATGGAATATACGTATGGCTAATAACCAATAAAATATCACGTCTTAAGTCAGATGGATTCATATATACCATTGACTCTTTATCGAATATTACGTATGATTCTGTGGAGGCGAACGGCCCGATCTCATAAGAATGTTTCATAGAACTGGCGAGGCGAATGACCCTATCCCATAACAGTGTGTTACATAATGTTGCTGAGGCGAACGGCCCGATCCCATAAGTGTATGTTACGTAATCCTGCCAAGGTGAATGACTCGATCCCATAAGAGTGGTGGTATAATATCCTGTCGTGGCGTACAACCCGATCCCATAAGAATATATTACATGATATTGCCAAGGTGAACGACACGATTCCAAAAGAATACTATTGAGGTTCAGCCCCATCCCATAGAATATGAACTTTTGACGGGTCACTAGCCCCACTCATGAATATATGTGTGAGTTATTAAAATTTAAGAAAACTTTTGAAGGAATGCTCGGGAGAAACTCGTAAAAGAAAGTATAATTTTCACTACTAATCAAATAGCTCGTCAAGTGTCTAAAGTAGCAAGTCCGATAATTTACGCAAATCTCGTCTCTGGCTAAAATATAAATTAAGGCATTTAAACTGGCCAGGATAACTAAAGTAATGCAGTTAAAACATTGTGTGAGTCTAAGCCTACATGGACATGATCAAGAATCTAGCATATGCATGGACACTCGTCACCTCGTACGTGCGTAGCTCCTATAACATGTAACACACAACAATATTATCACCTACGAGGTAATTTCCCTCTTACAAGGTTAGATAGGAGAGTTACCTCGCTCCGAAATCCGATAACTGGCTACAATGCCTCTCTAACACCTCAAACTAATGGAAAACGATACGAAGCTAGTAAAAGTATGCAAACCAATCAAAATATACTCAAATATTCCTAATTTAATAATTAGAAATAAATTCTCAACTCAGCACGAAAAGTCAACCCCGGGCTCGTGCGTCCAAATTCCAAAATTTATCGAAAATAATTATTACCCATAACTTATATAGACTATATCCAAAAGATTATCCTATTTCGTCCATGAAATGACCCTCAATTCAAGGATTTACCATTTCTCAATATTAAGGCTCAAAACCCAATTTCTACAATCCGAACACAAATAAAAATAATAACCAATGGTAATAATCATAAGAAAATATCAAAAAAAGGTTATATATTTACCCCCTTGGTGAGCCGAGAACAACGCCGTGAAAATCAACTCAAACTAAGGGTGGCAACTAGGCCTGCCCGGGACCGGGACCGGGACCGCAGGCTAAACGGACTAAACGGGCTGGGACCGTTTGGCCCACAATTTGTGGGCTTGTGCCGGTCTCGTGGGCCGGTTTTACCATTTAGGACCATTTGGATCAAACCCGTTTGGCCCTCCATGGTATCGGGACCGGACCAGGCCTATGGTGGGCCAAACGCGCCCAACAGAATTTATTATTTTTAAAAAAGAGCTGTTGGCTCTTCAAAAAATAGCCATTTTACATCCCCCCCCCTCCCAACTAATTTTTAACCCCAAACTTTTTATTATTATACTTTTTACCTATTTTCTACTATAAATACTCCCTCATTCTTTTATTTTTCTTACAAATTCACTATCAATCTACCAAACTCTCTCTCTAATTTTATTGAATACTTGCTACAATTGTTTACTTTATCAAAACAAATGGTGAAAAAATTGTGAGTTTGTTATTATTGCTTAGTTTATTCAAAAAAATAGTGAAAAAAATATTAATGTTGTTAGAGTTTGTGAAAAAGTTGTGAAGTTGGTGAATTGGAATCTTCAAGTATTCAACGATAATCGATTTTCAACAAGTTGTTTGTCAATTCGGTAAACTCGTTCCAACTCTTAAGTCTTAATATTATAGTTTTGTTTGTTTTATTTAGTTACTACTAATTGATTAATTAAGATGTCTACCTTAAGAAATATTTTTGGGCACGGTAAAAATAAGATAAGGGAAAATATAAGACTGGGGAAACTAATGGTACAACTGTTCCTTCTCCCCCGCCCCCGGCTCCCCGATCCAAACTCCGTAGTCGTTCTGCACCTGCTATTCTTGATACCCATAATAGTTTATTACAATTTACCGACACTAAATTTTGCAATAATATTGCACCCCGTGATTTGTTAGATCATGAATTAATGAATGCTCTCTACACTAATGATTATAATACTATTAATGAAAAAGATGATGAGAAAATTTATTTTGATGAAACTCAATCGGACGATGATACACCCACTAGTCATGGTCCTGATATTGACCCAACTAGTGATAACGCTGCTAATCCTAATGATGACGCAACTGATACTGCCGTTATTACCCTTACTTTTTTTAGATAACCTACCAAACAGACGGAAACATCTGCTGTTTGGCATGTTTTTACTCAACTAGTTGAAAAATGTAAGGCTAAGTGTAAAACTTGTGGTCTGGAGTTAGCTTTTAAATATGCACCAACGCGGTTGGGGACGAGATCTTTGGCTAGACACATAGCTAAACACCCTAATAATAGCGCCAAATATCTTTGTATGAAAGCTCTGGCCGAGGGGAAAAGTGCACCTAGTCCTTGTCAGACTGACCCTAGTGGTACTTGTTCAAATTAATTTCAACCGGGAATTAACACTATTACCGGTGGTATTTTATATTATGAACCAACAAAAGATTGGGAAGAATTGGCAAAATTGGTAACTGTTATGAGCTTACCCTATAGTTTTCCTTCTGACCCTGCGTTTGTGCATAAATTAGAAAAATTTATAATCCTACTTAGAAAGGTTTTCCTCGCACAATCGTAAAGAGTGATATTTATAAATATAAGCATAAATATGAAAAATATTTGTACTACTATTTACTCATATAAATTGTCGTGTTGCTATTACAACTGATATTGGTAGAACTAACAACGACTGTGATTACCTTGCTGTTACATGTCATCGGATTGATAAGGATTGGATAATGCAAATGCGCATTATTGCTTATAGAATAATTGCTTCATGACACACATGGTAGTTTATTCCTAGCATAGTTACGGATATTTGCAGATAGTTTTGCATTAGTGATAAAATAATGTCGGTTTATAATGCTACTAATATCACAAATGCTATAGATTTGCTTACCACTATGCTAAATCCTGCATTTAGTAACATTTTTCATGTTAGATGTTTTTGTCATATTTACCGTTTAATTGTGGGTGATGGTATGAGAATTTTAACTATTCAAATTGAAAAAGTTTAAATGGCTCTTAACTGGCTTTTTCATTCTAGCCGTAAAAGTAGACTTAGAGAATATTTTATAAGGTTCAATGATTGTGGCCTAAGAGAAAGAAAGGTTCCTAAACCTTGTCCAACTAGATAGAATTACATGTATGAAAGTTTGGTTGTTGCATATGACTGTAGAAAGTTTAATGCACATGTAAGTGATGATGACGATTACTATACAAATGGGGATTGGGCTAATGATTTTTTAGAAAAATTTCATATTGCTATAAAAGATATCTTGGGGCAATATTCTGCTACTATTTTTAACTGTTTGGTTTCTATTGCAGAACTTGCAAATTTGTTTGCTCATTTTTCACAGGGTGGGAAAATTTATCAACTTGCTATTGAGTCTATGAGAAGAAAGTTTAAAAAATATTTTTTCCCTGTTCCAGCTATTTATGGTGTTGCTAATTTGTTAAATGCTTGTATGAAATTAGGAGGTCCTCAATTTTGGTATGAAACTGTTTATAAGGGTTTAACACTTGAAGATGATGAGGAGCCTAAACTTCCGGAAGCAATAGCCTCAATTAGAACAAACGCTGAAACTATTTATAATATTTATCAAGTTGCATTAAATCAGGCTTGACCAAATGTTCCGACTTCTTCTTCTTCTTCTTCTTCTTCTTCTTCTTCTTCTTCTTCTTCTTCTGATTCTCAATCTTCTAAAAGAACTTTGGGAGTAAGAGGACTTAGTGTTTGGGCGGGGTTTAGGGGTTCTTTTAGTTCTAGTAGTAATAATTTTTCACAACTACAAGAGCTTGAAGTTTATTTGTCACATAGGCTCGAGGAAGTGAATCTCGAAGACACCTTTGATATTTTGCAATGCAGGAAGGACAAAGAAAAGCACTTTTCGATTCTTTCAAGTATGGCCAGAGATATTATAACTATTCAAGCTTCAATAGTGGCATCAAAGAGCGCTTTCAGTCAAGTAAGACTTCAAATCGGTGATCATAGACAGTTTATGAGGGATAGCCTTGAAAAATTAGTACTTTTCAGAGATTTGATCTATTCAAAAAGAAGAAATTTTGGACTTGCTGAATCACAACTAGAGATAGACGAAGCTTTTGAAGAAATGCTAGTTGAACTTGCTAAGGATGCTGTTTTGTTCGGCAATGAAAGCGGCAATGAACAAGCTACTTTTCTTCCACCACCAACGGAACTTCCTCTGAACCTTGAAGGATTTATGAAGTTTGTAAGAGATAGCCATGGAAATTAATTGTAAGTTTTTAAAATATATTTTATTTGCAACTTTGTTTTCCATCACAATAACTTGCAAATTAGGAGTTTAAATTTGAATTCCAAAATTAATATGTAACTTGTATTTTTGGCACTTCTTGATTAGTTCCTTTTCTTTTTAATGGTAGTATTAGCACTTTGTTGTGCTCATTCCACGAGAGGAGGAAGACTAAGAAAGATATTGCCATATTTTTTATTGATATAATAAAATATCAACGCATTGCTTGGAATGTTTTTTTTACAAAATTTTTGTCTCTAAATTTAAATTTAAAAATTAGTATGTAACTTGTATGCAATTTGCAAGTCAAACGGTCCCAATGACTATTTTTGAAAACTAGCCGTTGGACCAACAACCATAATTTGAAAACTTGCAAATTAGGATATTAAATTTGAATTCAAAAATTAGGTTTTAATTCTATAATAAAATTACAATGCATTGCCTTGGATTTTTATTAACAGCTTTTTGTCTCTAAATTATATTTAATTTAAAAACAAATTTTTTTTTATAGCTGTTGGGCCCATTTAGCCCGTTTGGACCACGGGCCTGTCCCGTTTATCCCCAGACCATGAGCTAGTGGTCCCGGTCTCGGGCTGGTTCCTGCAAAAAGCATGTTTAGCCCGGGACCATTTGAACTGTTTATTTAGGGACCGAACCGGGACTAGGACTGGGACCGCAGCCCGCGTGACTGGCCCGTTTGGCCAGTTTGCGGCCCAATTGCTGGTCTTACCTCAAACGGAGCTCTAGAACTCAAGATATGCTCAAAACACTAAAATGCTCGATTTGCCTATTTAAAACACTACCCAGGTAATTTTTGTTCATCGCCTTCGTGGGACACTATCGCGTTCGGGAAGAGCAATTTTTCGCGTTGACCGTTCAACTAAAATTCCTCCTTCGCATTCGTGGGACCTCCCTTGAGTTCACCAAGAACAAAAGTTCGCACAAAAAACAAGCAATCTTTTTTGACGTGGAAATGGGCATAACTCTCTCATACGAGCTCAGAATTCGATGATTTTTGTTGCTATGGTTCTGTAATTACGATACAGATCTAATGGTTTAATATCACAAATAAAAGGTCGTCACAGTGTAACCCGATCGCAAAAAATATACATTAAACGTATTAACTAACAACCAAACTACGACGTATCTCAAAATAAAACGCAATAAGAGAATTACATAATTAAAGACATAAAGCGGATAAAAGTAGCTATCTAACAACACACAAAGTCTTAAAGTAGGTAAGACATTCAATATATAAAAGCACGGATTGATGGAAAACAAATAACAAGTTAAGGCGTGTAATGAATAAAGGCATGAATATAACAAGAAAGGAACAGTTAACAATTAAAGCATTTAACAAGTAATAATATGGATTAAATAAAGGCATGAAATAATTGAAGAAAACAAATAAATATCCTAACCTGTATGCTTAACCCATAGCTATGCATATACACTAGTCACCTTGTATATACGTCGTCCTCACATATAAATCATGTAGCAAATAAACCAATCAAGTCCTAATTCCCTCAAGTCAAGGTTAACACGACCCATACCTCTTTCCGCAACCAAATCAACAATCAACCATGACTTTTCATTTAGAATTAGCCTCCAAACCAATCAAATCTAGCCAAATATAGTTCAGACAATTCAAAATAAGCTTTAGAAATTACCCACGAGTGAAACCATTACATTAGCAAGTCTGAAGCATCTCTTGCAGCAAAATCCTAAAATGCATACATACCTTGCAGGATCGGCTCCTTCATCTGCTGACCAAAGGGAGGTAGCTTTCTCGTACACGTCTTCTCCGGGCGTAGCCTTAGGAACTTTATGATGTATATATGATGGCTTTCAATCTTTGATGAAATTGGAAAAGGTCAAAAAAAGTCAACCCCGGGCCCGCTTGGTCAAAACCCGAGTTTCGGGCCAAAAACCAAGATTCGGGCCAAAACCTGATTATCCATTCACCCACCAGCCCGGTTATGTGAGTTGTTTCGAAAGCCAACCTCAATTTGATTTCTAAATATCAATTTTATAAAATTCCTAAATTCTACCCAAAACCCCTAATTTCTACTATAAATTCATAAATTTAAGGTTAAAAGTCAATGGGTGCTTATGAGAATACATCAAAACTAGTTAAAAATCACTAACCAATGAAGCTGGGATGAAAATTTCTTAAAGGTTTTCTCTAGTCCTAGCTCTAGTTTTCAAAAATGGTGAAGAATGACCTATTCCTGACTTTTAGCTTTCATTTATTTGGGCGTCGGGTGTTTTTCGCGTTCGTGAAGCACCTGCCGCATTCGCGAAGCACACAAGCTGTATGACCTTCGCGTTCGTGAAGCCTTCATCGCATTCGCGAAGGCTTTTCCCCAGCCCAGCCTTCGCATTTGCAACCCAGGGATCGCTGTCACGACCCAAAATCCCTTCTTAGGAGTCGTGATGGCACCTAGTCTCCAAACTAGGTAAGCCAGTATCTCAACATTGTTTAAAATAATTAAAGCACGAACTAACAAAAATGGAGTTTAACATAAAAGCAGAAACAAGGGTAATGCAAGACGAAGCCGCAAACACTCAACATAATATCCAGAACTAGGTGGTAAAGAGTCACAAGCTCTAACTGAATACACGAGATCAATCTCAACTACAAATACCGTCTGAAATACATAACAATAGAAATAAAATAAGAGGGTGACTCCGAGGCATGCGAACGCCATGGCAGGTATACCTTGAAGTCTCCGCAGCAAATCCCAAGTGGCTAACTAACGTCCGTTACGCTCTTAAGTACCTAGATCTGCACAAAAATGTGCAGAAGTGTAATACGAGTACACCACAATTGGTACCCAGTAAATATAAAGACTAACCTCGGTGGAGTGATGACGAGGTACGAGTCAAGACACCTACTACACATAATAATTTGTGCAAAGTATTAATATAAAGCTAATAGAGGAACGATATCAATATAAATCTAAACATGGAACAAACAAAAATATAATGCTAGCAAGGGAGAGTAGAAGCAACAAATAGCAACAAGGAGTAAACATGTGATAACACAGCAAAGTAACCAGAACACAGTTAAAGTACCGGTGAAACGAATTAAGGAAAACAAATGACAACCAAATAATCAAACCGTTATGTTACAAGGTTTACACAATGAGATTCACCCTGATGTACCACACCTCATACTCACAAATTATGAGTCCTAATTTAATAAATCATACACAAATGGCACCTCGTGCCCACATTATCAATCACAACTGCACGGATAACTCACGTGCCAATATCAAGTCGCCTGGCATGGTCACATGCTCAAAATCCCAATTTTGCCCGTCATGGTCACAGGCTCAATATTACAAACTGCCCGACGTGGTCACAGGCTACCAATCCGGCTATATCACTAAGAAAGCAAATATACAAGAATGCATGTACATGGCCAATGATCATTAAATATCATACTCCTAGACTGGTATAAATGGCATGTTACGGTATATGCATGTGCAAGTGTACTATCATAGCTTAAGTCCACAAGTAAATAATAGTGACGCTGAGTAGCACAATGGAAGCAACATAAAAAATAACATAATATGCATGACACACACAAGGAAGTTACACCACCAAATGGATATCGTTAACAATACGCCCCAGGCCATCACATATCATCCCTGATATAGTCCCCCTTGTCTCGCGCGTGCACAACAATATAGTAAATGCCCGTATACATACACGTGCATTGACAATTATCCCACCTTGTCTTGTCACATGCGCAAACCCAACATATGTAAATAGCACACCTTGTCTCGCAGTATGTGCAATATCAATGATAACAATAGCACAGTAGAAACCTCATGTAAGCACCTTGATAATCCGCTCAACAGGTCCACATGTGCCAAAACACAACACAAAATAACAATTCGCATCATACGTGCCCATATGCCACAATATTGCCAAAACCATAATACCAATACTACAACCATGTATAGCCCACAGCTCAACAACAAGGAATGCCAACAGCGACAACAATAACGTAAGAGTACAGAAAATAAATCAACAAGTATTGCAACAACACATTGAAACGGACAAATAACCTCAACTAATGAAAGATATAACATGTAATAACAACCTCAATCACTGCATATAATAATAAACTCAACAGTAAAAGGTATAACATAAAACAACTACTTCAATTAATTGTATATGAGTGACCTACAAGCCTAAACCGGTAAATTTCCACATATAAGTCCTCGAACACAATCGTCACCTCATGTACACGCCTTCCACATAATTCAAATAATGCAATTAACCCAAATTCTTCGGAGTAGTTCCCCCACACAAAGTTAGGCAGGATACTTACCCCAAAAGGGCTAAATCAATATTCTAAGAAGCCCTTCCCGCGAGAAAAAAAAGTCTGGACGGCTCAAAACTAGCCAAAATAACTGAATATCATAACTAAAATCAATAGAAAACAATTCTGGATAACTCAGTTTTGATCTTTAATGAAAAACAAAAAGTCAACCCAACAATTCAACCTGAAAATTCAACCTCATGCCCGCACCTCGGAACCCAACAAAACTCACAAAATTCGAACACCCATTCTGATAAGAGTGCAACCATACCAAAATCACCCAATTCTGACCTCAAATCGGCCTTTAATTTTAGAAAAGTTTTTACAAAAATTCCCAATTTCTCTAATTCAAATCACTAATTAAATGATAAAAGCAAAGATGGAATCATGAATAATGGAGAAATCCAAGTAAAAAACACTGACCCCGATATAAGTCATGGAAATCCCCTCCAAAATCGCCCAAAATCGAGCTCTCTAACTCAAAAAGTGATAAAATAACAAAAGCCCTCGAAATAGAGTACTACATAGTCTGCCTAGGGGTTCCTCTTCGCAATCGTGAAGACCTTCTTCTCGATCACGAAGCACAAATCACAAGCTGCCAAAATTGCCTCTACATGAATGCGATCTGAAGCCCGCGTACGCGATCCCTCAGCTCAACTGGCCTACGCGAACGCGACCCCACTCACGTGAACGTGATGGCCAATCCATTAGTGCCCCTCCATGTCTACTTCTACGCCATCGCGACAGAAGGCACACGAACACGATGACCATCTTCCCCAGACTCCGCGAAAGCGACATTCAGCTCACAAACGCGATGAGTAAATCCTCAGCCACCCAAAATACACTTCGCGATCGCAAACATACTTCCGTGAACGCGATGAACTGCAGACATCAGAAAAACCAGCATCTCAAAAACATGAAGAACTGGCCCGTAGCCCATCCGAAACACACCCGAGGCCCTCGGGACCCCGTCTAAACACACCAACCAATCTCAAAGCATAACGTGGACTTAATCAAGACCTCAAATCACAAAAAACAACATCATAACTATGAATCGCTCCTCAATTCAAGCCTAATGAACTTTCAAAATTCAAAACTAACAGCGAACAAGCCTAAACACCTCGGAATGACCTCAAAGTTTGCACACAAGTCATAGATGATACAACGGACCTACTCCAACTTCCGGCACCGAGCTACAAACCCCACTAAATCCTTCTTCATCCTCCTCCACCAATAGTGCTGCCTCAAGTTTGAGTACATCTTCACGGGACCCGAATAAATGGAATACCGCCAACTCTGGACCTCCTCAAGAATCAACTCAAGTAGCCCATCTACATTGGGCCGATAGATCCGACCCTACATCCTCAACACCCCATCATCCCCGATAGTAACCTCCTTAGAATCACCATGCTGAACCGTGTCCTTAAGGATAAGCAAATGGGGATCATCATACTGGCGCTATCTGATGCAGTCATATAAGGAAGACCGAGAAACCACACAAGCTAGAACCTGACTGGGCTCCAAAACATCTAATCTCACGAACTAGTTGTCCAAGGCCTGAACATCAGCTGCAAGCGGTCTCTCACCAACAGGAATAAATGAAAGGCTATCCATACTCACTGCCTTTCTACTCAAGGCATCGGCCACCACATTGGCCTTCCCGGGATGATATAGAATGGTGATATCATAGTCCTTTAGCAGCTCCAACCATCTTCGCTGCCTCAAAATTAAATCTTTCTGTTTGAACAAGTTTTGGAGACTTCGATGATCCGTAAATACCTCACAAGACACACCATAGAGATAATGCCTCCAAATCTTCAACGCATGAACAATGGCTGCCAACTCCAAATCATGAACAAGGTTGTTCTTCTCATGGGGCTTCAATTGGCGTGAAGCATAACCGATCACTCTATCCTCCTGCATCAAGGGACACCCAATACCAATCCGAGAAGCATCACAACACACTGTATAAGAGCCAGAAGCTGAAGGCAAAACTAGAACGAGTTATGGTCAAGGTAGTCTTGAGCTTCTGAAAGCACTCCTCACACTCATCTGACCACCTGAATGGAGCACCCTTCTGGGTCAATTTGGTCAAAGGCCTTGTAATAGACGAGAAAGCCTCCACAAATAGACTAGAAAACTCTAAATCTCAGTAGCTGAAGACGGCCTGGGCTTACTCTGAACCGCCTCTATCTTCTTTGAATCCACCTTAATCCCCTCACTAGACACCATGTTCCTTAAGAACGCCACCAAACTAAGCCAAACTCACACTTGGAGAGCTTGACATAAAGCTTCTCTTCCCTCGACCGTTGTAGTACAATCCTCAAATGCTGCGCATGCTCCTCCTGACTACGTGACTACACCAGGTTATCATCAATGAATACTATGACGGATGAGTCAAGATATGGCTGAAATACACTATTCATCAGATGCATGAATTCTGCTGGGGCGTTGGTCAGCCCAAAAGATATCACAAGGAACTCATAGTGACCATTGCGGGTTCTGAATGTCATCTTAAGGATATCCGAGTCTCGAAACTTCAACTGGTGATACCCAGACCTCAAATCAATCTTAGAGAACACCCTCGCTCCCTGAAGCTAGTCAAATAGATCATTAATACGTAGAAAAGGATACTTGTTCTAGATTGTAACTTTTTTCAACTGCCTATAGTCGATACACATCCGTATAGCACCATCCTTCTTCTTCAATAAAAAAATCGGTGCACCCTAAGGCGACACACTAGACCTAATAAACCCCTTATCAAGAAGCTCCTGAAGCAGCCCTTTCAATTCCTTCAACTCAACTAGTGCCATAAGATACGAAGGAATAGAAATGGGTTGAGTGCCGGGCAGCAAGTCAATACCAAAATCAATGTCACTTTCGAGTGGCATGCCCGACAGGTCTACAGGAAACACATCCGAAAAGTCTCGCACCACTGAAACAGAATCAGTAGTAGGAGTATCTGCACCAACATCTCTCACAAAGCCCAAGTATGAAAAACACCCCTTCCCAACCATCCGTTGGGCCTTCAGATAAGAAATCACCCTTTTGGAAACATAATCTAGAGAATCTCTCCACTCGATCCTTGGCAACCCCGACATCGCCAATGTCACGGTCTTAGCGTGACAATCCAGAATATCATGACATGGATACAACCAATCCATACCCTAGATCACATCGAAATCAACCATACTAAGCAATAAGAGATCAACTCTAGTCTACAATCACCCAATAGTCACTACACACGACCGATACACACGGTCCACAACAATAGTATCGCCCACTGTCGTAGATACGTGAAAAGATGAAACTAAGGAATCACGGGGCATATCCAAATAATGAGCAAAATATGATGATTCATACGAATAAGTGGAACCAGGATCAAATAATATAGAAGCATCCCTGTGACATACTGAGACAATACCTGTGATCTCTGTGTCTGAAGCAATAGTCTCCGGCCTGGAAGGAATAGCATAAAATCAAGCCTGACCGCCACTTGATCGGCCTCCTCCTCTGGCTGCCTGAGCCCTACCTCGAGCTAGCTGAGCGGGTGGTGAAGTAGCTAGTGCGAAAGTCGTAGTCTGACTCCTCTGCTGAACTGGACCTCCCGAAAGGCGGGGACAATGCTTATTCACATGACCCAACTTCACACTCAAAAAAACCACTCTTAGAAAATAGTGGCAAGTACTAAAGCGGACCTTAAGAACCAGAATAACTACCAGAGGAACCTGGTGCAAATGAACCCTGAACTAAAGGTGCACGAGATGAACTTTGAGCGGGGAGTGCACTGAGAGATGACTGACCCAGTCGAGCACTGTATGAATCATGCTAGCTGATGCGCCATGATGAACTGGACAAGCCATCTGAGCGGGTTTACAAGGACGACCCTTGCTATGGTGGAACTGACCCCCGGAGGGAACACCGCTGAAACCACCCGAACCACAAGGCCTCTGGGCCTCCCTCTCATCACGCTCATGACAATGGACCAACTCTAGCTGCCGAGTAATATCAACCACCTCGTTGAACCTAGCACCTAACACACTCTCCTGAGTAATAACAAAATGCCCCTGATAGTTGAGGCCATCAATGAACCTCCTAATCCTCTCTCTCTCAGTGGGAACCAACCAAACTGCATGACGAGCTAACTCCGAAAACCTCATCTCATACTAGGTCACGGACATGCCCTCCTGGCGTAGCTGCTTGAACTGCTTGTGCAACTCCTCCCTGTGAGTCTATAGCACCAAATTCTCCAAGAAGAGGACGAAGAATTCATGCCATGAAAGTGGTGCAACACCGACTGGCCTGCTCCTCTTAGAGGCCTCCCACCATCAGAAGGTAGTCCCTGATAGCTGAAAAGTAGTAAAGGAGACTTCACTAGACTGTTGAGTACCCGCCATGCGAAGAATCCGCTGGAACCTATCTAAGAAGTCCCGAGCATCCTCTGACTCAGCCCCACTGAATGATGGAGGCTGGAGCCTCCCAAATCTCTCTAGTCTCTTCTGCTCCTTATCCTTATAACGGGACCCACCTAGGCTTGAGCAACTACAACTGGCTGGGCTGGTAGTACCCCTGGTGTCTGAAGTCCCGGCACTACCTGCTCTAGAGTGTGGGCGACGGGAGTCAAAGTACCTCCCCCGGCCTAAGAAATGGATGTGGCAGCCGGAACAGAAAACGCTTGAGCAAGACTAGTGCAAATAATCAATATCTGCGCGAAAGCCTCCTAAAGGCCTGGAATCACAATAGGCACATCTGGTGCCTCAGCTGGACCCACTGGCTCAACCACATCTAAAACCTGCTCCTGAGTTGGAGCAACTGGTAGATCTAGAGGTGCTGCCCTAGTTGCTGAACGAGCTGCACCTCGGTCTCGATCGCGGCCTCGGCCTCTCGTGGCCCTAGCTGGTGGTACAGATGGCCATCCGTCTGATCCGGTTGCACGTGTCCTCATCAATACTGAGAGAATAGAATAACAAAAGTTTAGTTCCCGAAATCAAAAAATTCGCACGACAAGAGTACAAGAATGTGAAGGTTTCCT
Organism: Nicotiana obtusifolia; assembly: GCA_002018475.1. Taxonomy (NCBI): domain Eukaryota; kingdom Viridiplantae; phylum Streptophyta; class Magnoliopsida; order Solanales; family Solanaceae; genus Nicotiana; species Nicotiana obtusifolia. The sequence goes on from MCJB01049270.1 coordinate 29,524, forward strand.
AAGGGTTCGGCAGCGTCTCGAAGATAAGTACAAACGTCTCCGTATCGATCTGCAAGACTCTACTAAACCTGCTCATGACTCGTGAGACCTATGTTACCTAGGTTCTGATACCAACTTGTCACGACCCAAAATCCCAAGTGCCGTGATGGCGGCTATCATGATACTAGGCAAGCCGATAACTCACACATACCAACATCTTGAAATTTAAAATGTACGGCAATATGCTTAAGTAAGTAAAAGTCTCATAAAACTGAATGAAAACATCACGGCTCAATATAGAATTCCCCAAAACCCGAGTGTCATTGAGTACATGAGCATCTATACAATAACATAGTCTTATACAGTGCCAAAGAAAGTATAACATAAATAAGTAGAACTGAGAGACAGGGGAGGAGAGTCAAGGTCTACAGACGCCAAGGCAGCTACCTCGATAATCTCCGAACAGCTGAAACTTCGAGATCAGCAACCACCGTGCCCAGAAACACCTGGATCTGCACACGAAGTACATGGTATAGCGTGAGTACAACAAACTCAATAAGTAACAAGTCTAACATTTGGACTGAAAGCAGTGACGAGTCCGAACAACATGGTCCAAGTACAAAATTAAACAATACGAAAATTTACAGAACATATGACAATAATATCTCATAGAAACTCATAATCTGTAAGTACCAATACAGGAATGTAGACATGCTTCTAGGTTTAACAGTTAAATTCAAGTTGATAAAATATGTCAAGTCTGAATGATATGAGGAATATGACATCTCCAAATCTACATGACAATACGCATATCGTATGTGATGCAACCTAATGAAAGCCTCGCGTACTCATACTCTCAGAGTACTCAACCTGACTTCCTCAATTCTCACTTATCACACTCAATCACTCAGCACTGTATAGGGCAGATGCAGACCAGAACATATACAACCCAAATGCTAATAAATCTTGCTGCGACGCTCAGCCCGATCCTATGGGGAATCAATAACAACTGCGCTCACTGTGGGTGTGCAATCTTCGGAGGGGCAGATCCAGCCCAAGCGCTATAATAAGCTAACAATGGCATGAGTCGATAAAGCCTGCTGCAGCGTGCAGTCCGACCCCATATGTATCACTCCTAAATGGGCCCTCAGCCTCACTCAATCATCAATCTCTCCAGTCTCTCGGGCTCACAACACTCATGTTAAGCAGCCCAAATCAATGATACGTGATGTGACAATGTATGATAATAGAGATTGAGATATGATATGCAATGATGAATGCGACTGAGTACATAACTGCAATTAAGCAAATAACTCAATAACAAAGAATGACCACTGTGGGTCCCAATAGCACCAGCACATAGCCTAAACATTATTTCTAACATAAATCACAGTTCAAGTGCTTTAACACATAGGGTACAGTAATAATATTTAGATAAGATAGCTACACAGTTCCACGAAATTGACTGAATCACAATACGGTGCTCGCCCACATGCCCGTCACCTAGCATGCGCATCACCTCAACACCAATCATATAGCATATAATTTCAGGGATTCATAACCTCAGAACCAAGTTTAGAAGTGTTAGTTACCTTAAACCGAGCAAATCTCTACTCCAACAAGCCCTTGCCTCACGAATCGGCCTCCAAATGCCTCGAATCTAGCCAAAAACAATTCGATACATTCAACTCAAGTTATAGGAATCAATTCCATATGAAAATGCTAAGTTCTAAATCACAAGTCAAAAAGTCAACACAAAAGTCAACCCTCGGGCCCACGTCTCGGAATCCAATAAAATTTAAGAAATCTGAAATCCCATTCAACCACGAGTCCAACCATACCTAATTTACCAAATTCCGACACCAAATCATCACACAAATCCCCAAATTACACTGTCAAATCCCTAGCCCAAAACTCTCAAAAAATCCACCTAAAAAACATACAAACTAGGTGGGAAATTCAATGGGTTAGCAATATTATTGCATAGAAACCATCAAGAGTGACTTACCTCAAGAAATCCCTCGAAATCCCTCTCAAAAATCGCTTTAGTCCGAGTTTGCAATGTCCAAAATGATAAAAAATCACGAAACCCTCAAATTTTAAACATTGCCCATGCATTTCCGCACATGCGCTCCCACTTTTGTGGAGAAAATATGCGAAACCCACTTAATAGGCGACCATGCGCACTTGCGGTTCGAGCTTTGCACCTGGGAGACTGCATTTGCGAACCAATCCTCGCTTCTGCAACTCCCATGCTGCCTGCCCAAATCTGCTTCTGCGGTCGACCTTGCGCAGATACGTATCCGCATCTGCGGAAACTTTCCCGCGCCTGCGACCCCCAGTGTCCTTCCTCCTTTTCACAGCTGCGCAAGCTTAGCCGCTTTTGTGGCTCCGCACCTGCGGCCAGTCCCACCTCTTGCGATGACACCAGATCTGTAGCACCTCAGCATAACATTTAAGCCAAATTCGATCTGTTAACAATCCAAAACCAACTCGAGGCCACCGAGACGTGAACCAAATATACCAACAAGTCCTAAAACACGATACGAACTTAGTCGAGGCCTCAAATCACATCAAAAAATATCAAAAACACGAATTGCACCCCAATTCAAGCCTAATGAAAACTAATAAATTTCAACTTCTACAATCGATGCCGAAACCTATCAAATCAAGTCTGATTGACCTCAAATATTGCACACAAGTCATCTATTCTAACTTCCGGGACCAAAACTCGAGCCCAGTAACACCAAAGTCAACTCTCGGTCAAACTTCTCAATTTTCAATTAACTTCTGATTTCCCAACTTTTGCCATTTCAAGCCAAAATCAACTACGGACCTCCAAATCACTATCCGGACACACTCCTAAGTCCAAATCACTCAACGAAGCTATCAGAACCATAAAAACTCCAAGCCGGAGCCATTTACATATAAGTCAACATCCGGTCAACCTTTTCAACTTAAGCTTCCAACCTTGAGACTAAGTGTCTCAACTCATTCCGAAATATCCCCGGAACCGAACCAACTACCTCGACAAGTCACATAAGGATAATTGATCATACAATAAGCAGTAAATGGGGGAACATGGATACAACACTCAAAACAACTGTCCGGGTTGTTACATCCTCCCCCTCTTAAACAAATGTTCGTCCTTGAACGAGTCTAGAAACATACTTGGAGTCTCAAATAGGCATGGATATCTGCTCCATATCTCCCGCTTGGTCTCCTAAGTAGCTGACTCGACTGGCTGACCTCTCCACTGCACCTTCACTGAAGCTATGTTCTTTGACCTCAATTTTCAAACATGTTGATCCAAAATGGCCACCGGCTCCACATCATAAGTCAAATCACCATCCAACTGAACCGTGCTAAAATCCAAAACATGAGATGGGTCGCTGACATACTTCCAGAGCATAAAAACATGAAACACTGGATGAACACTCGACAGACTAGGCAGCAGGGCAAGCTTGTAAGCCACCTCTCCAATCCTCTGAAGCACCTCAAACGGACCAATGTACCGAGGGCCCAACTTGCTCTTATTCCTGAACCTCATAACACCCTTCATGGGTGAAACTCTGAGTAGTACCTTCTCCCAAACATGTAAGCAACAGCACGAACCTTCCGATTGACGTAACTCTTCTGTCTAGACTGCGTCATGCAAAGCCGATCCTGAATCAGCTTAACCTTATCCAAAGCATCCTGAACCAAGTCAATACCCAACAATCTAGCCTCACCCGGCTCAAACCATCCCACCGGAGATTGACACTGTCTCCCATACAAAGCCTAATACGGAGCCATCTGAATGCTCGATTGGTAGCTGTTGTTGTAGCCAAACTTTTCGAGCGGCAAAAACGGATCCTAAGAACTACCAAAATCTATGACATAAGCGTGTAGTATATCCTCCAATATCTTAATACTGCGCTTGGACTGTCCATCCGTCTAAGGGTGGAATATACTCAACTCAACCTGGGTGCCTAATTCTTACTGCACTGCTCTCCAAAACTGCAATGTAAACTGCGTGTCCGATCTAAAATGATGGACACCAACACACCGTGAAGGCAAACAATCTCGCGGATGTAGATCTCAGCCAACCGCTCCGAAGAATAAGTAGTCCCAACTGGAATGAAATGCACGGACTTGGTCAACCAATCCACAATCACCCAAATAGAGTCAAACTTCCTCGAAGTCTATGGGTGCCCAACGACAAAATCCATGGTGATACGCTCCCAGTTCCACTCCGAAATCTCAAGCCTCTAAAGCAATCCGCCCGGTCTCTGATGCTCATACTTCACCTACTTAAAGTTTAGGCAAAAAGCTACAATCCTCGCTTTTGTGACTCCCATGCTGCCTGCCCAAATGCGCTTCTGCCGTCGACCTTGCGCAGATGCACATCCGCATCTACAGAAACTTTTTCGTGCCTGCGAACCTTAGTGACCTTCCTCTTTTTGCAGCTCCGCAAGCTTAGCCACTTCTGTGGATCCGGACCTGCGGCCAAAACCACCACAGGTGTGACGACACCAGATCTGTAGCACCTCAGCTTAACACTTAAGCCAAATTCGATCCTTTAACCATCCAAAACAAACCCGAGGCCCCAGGACCTCAACCAAATATACCAACAAGTCTTAAAATACGATACGAACTTAGTGGAGGTCTCAAATGTCATTGAACAACATCCAAAACAAGAATCTCACCCCAATTCAAGCTTAGTAAAAACTAAGAAATTCCAACTTCTACAATCGATGCCGAAACCTATCAAATCAAGTTTGATTGACCTCGAATATTGCACACAAGTCATAAATGACGCAACAGACCTATTCCAACTTTCGGAACCAAAATCCGAGCCCAGTAAACCCAAAGTCTCTCGATTGAACTTCTCATTTTCCAAAACTTCTAATTTTCTAATTTTCGCCATTTCAAGCCAAAATCAACTACGGACCTCCAAATCACTATCCGGACATACTCCTAAGTCCAAAATCACCCAACAGAGCTGTTGGAACCATCAAAACTCCATTTCGGGACCATTTACACATAAGTCAACATCCGGTCAACCTTTTCAACTTAAGCTTCCAACCTTGTGACTAAGTGTTTCAACTTATTCCGAAACATCCTCCGAACCAAACCAACTATCCCGGCAAGTCATATAATGACAATTGAGCATAAAATAAGCAGTAAATGGGGGAACGGGCCTACAATACTCAAAATGACCGGCCGGGTCGTTACAATATAATTGTTGTTACTCTTATTTTCAAAATTCCAGTCTCTTCTGGAGTGTTCAACCTCTCATGAGATACAACATGGGTAGTCTTAACATTTCATACACCGGTTTCAAAGCTTTTCTTCTATGAACGTATTTATATTAGCCCCTTAAATTAAGTTTGTGCTTAAGTTCACCGATACTAATTTCTATGTTTATTTTAATAAATTATGGAGGATTTTTTAAAATATGAAGTATGCATTTTTCTATCAAAATTATTTGGCGTTTATAACTGTGGCTATATCTTCTTCTCTTTTTTTAGTAGTGTTTCAACAATATGAGTATCCAGAATACTTAAGAAGTGAAACGACACATAAAGATGTTGTCACGACCCAAAATCCCACCTTAAGCGTCGTGATGGCACCTAGTCTCTAAGACTAGGTAAGCCGATTACTTACAAAAATTAAGCCAATTTAACAATGATATTTTAAATCAGAGATTTATATAAATACTGAAATAAATGTGAAATAAGCCTACATGGTGATAATCACTATAACCTCCCAAGACTAGATAATACAGAGTCACGAATTCTAGCTGAATACATAGAAAGATCTCAAGAATCGAAATACAGTACAATTCGGATATCAAGCTGACAATACAATCAAAGGAAAGGACTCCAAGGGACTGCGATGACCAAGTAGCTCTACATTGACTCCTCACGATCGATAAGCTATCTCTGCCTGAGTCCGATATCTCCAATACTTCTGTCTGCACAAAAAATGTGCAGAAGTGTAGTATGAGTACACCACGGTCAGTACCCAGTAAGTATCAAGACTAAGCTCGGTGGAGTAGTGATGAGGAACAAGTCAAGACACCTACTAGTCAATATAACCTATGCAGTATAAAAGTATAACATAACCACCGAACCTTCTTTATCATGATTCGACTCGTACCTTAGACCCAAGATCGAGCACCAGAGCTGCTCATAAATAATAATTAAAGCAAGAACCAATAAATAGCAACAAGAATCAACATATGATATGAACAGTAAAGTAATAAGAATACCGTTAAAGTACAAGTGAAATCATATAAAGGAAACAAATGACAATCAACTAATCAAGCCGTTCTAACACAAGTCTCACAACGAATTACTCCGAGATACCTCATCTTATAATCACAAGTGACGAGTCTCAACCACAAATCATATGCTCACGGCACCTTATGCCCACATTTCTAATCACAACCGCACGGACAACTCACGTGCCAATATCTCAATACGCCTGGTATGATCATATGCTCACAATCACAATCCGTCCTCGTGGTCACATGCTCACTATCACAATCCGCCTAGCGTGGTCACAATGAAAGCAAATAATACAAGAATACATGGGCATGATCGGTAAATGTCAAGTTTCATACTCCTAAACTAGTATAAGTGGCATGCTACGACATATGCTTGTGTGAGTGTACTATTATAGCCCAAGTCAACAAGAAATATCAAAGATATTAAGTACCTCTGTGAAGCAACACAACAAGTCACGTAAAGTGTATGGCATTCATAAGGGAAATTCACACCATCACACGAATATCATCAACATAATGCCCCCAGGCCATCACACATCATCCCTGACATTGCCACCCTTATCTCTAGGATATCCACCCGTATGACTCCGCCTTGACAATATTATTAGCCACCCGTATCACTCCGATATCCACCCGTATCACTCTGCATAATAGCCACCCTTATAGCTCTACCCGGACAACACAATAGTCGCCCGTATCACTCTGGCACAATCAACAACAGTGAGATTCCACCCTTATGCTCCGCATAACAATAACGGTGAGTTGCCACCCTTATGCTCTGCATAACTACGACCAATCTACACAACAATTCACATATGCTAACATCACAACAACACAACATATCAACTCGTACGACAAATTCCTATAAGCCACAACCTTTCCAAAAGAATCAACAATATCAATATTTCCATAACAAATAGCCCACGGCTCCAACACAATGTGTATAGAATCTCAATAACACAAAATGAACGGAAAGTAACTCAACAATGAACAACAACCCCTTTAAACACAACTTCAATTACAACAGATTGATGACTTTCAATAAGTTCAACTTCAATTAATTGCTTAAGGATAAACTTGATAATGAAGGTATTTCCATGAAATGGCAAACTTCGAATTCTAGTGTATGAAATAAGCTAACAATGAAAGAAATGGCATGAACTAGCAACTATGTCTAAATGCATGAGAATAACCGGGCAATAAAAGGATATCATGTAACAACAATTTCAATAAAGAAGAACTCAACAACGAAGGAGGTCACAAAATGATAAAAGAGGTAATAACTTCAAATAAAGCATATAAGAATAAACTTGACAAGTAAAGGATATGAAATGTGCTAACAATTTCAACCAAAAATATGAAAGAAGCCTACGAATCTAAACCGGTCAATTTCCACATATAAGTACGAGTACTCACTCGTCACCTCGTATACATCGCTTCACATATAACAAATAGCAAAAACAACTCAAATCTTAAGGGGTAGTACCCCCACACAAAGTTAGGCAAGATACTTACCTCAAAGAAGCTAAATCAATACTCTAAAATGACCTCGCATGAAACAACCTTCGGACGGCTTAAATCTACCCAAAATAACTTAATATCATAAATAAAAGCCATAGGAAATTTTTTTGGATAATAAAGCTTCGATCTTTAATGAAAACTAAAAAGTTAACCCAAACAGTCAACCCCAGGCTCGCACCTCGGAATAAAAAAAAAATCACAAAATCCGAACACCCATTTCGATCGAGTCCAACCATAAAAAAATTATCCAATTCCGACATCAAATCTACCTTCAAATCCTTATTTTACATTTTAGAAAGTTTTTAAAAAAATTCCCAATTTTTCCAATTCAAATCACTAATTTAATGATAAAAACTTAGATAGAATCATGAAATATAATCAAATAGGGGTAAAAAACACCTACCCCAATCCAACACGTGAAAATCCTCTCCAAAATCTCCCAACTCCGAGCTCCCTATCTCAAATTATATAAATATCATAACCCTCGAAATAGAGTACATATAATTCTGCCCAGGTATTCCTCTTACACGATCACGAGAATCACATCGCGACCCGAAGCACAAAATACAAGCTGCCCAAACATTCTGCACGATCGCGTAAACACAATAACGAACGCAACTCACAATTTCCAGCAACTATGTGAACGCGGTTTCATCCATGCGATCGCGGATAACAAGACTTAATGACCCCTTCCAGCATTCCTTATATGTTTTATCACGTAACCAAAGCCGCGAACTCGAAAGGCAACAGTTCAAACCATCGCGAACACGTACCCTCAGTAGCGTCCGCGATGACCAAAATACTATGCTCCCATAAACGCTACATAATCGCGGCCCAGTCTTCGCAATCGCGAAGAACACTGAAACACCAGAAAACCCAGCAACTCCAATACATGAAGAAATAGCCCGTAGCCCATTCGAAACACACTCGAGGCCCCCGGAACCCTATCCGAACACACCAACAAGTTACATAACTTAACGCGGACTTGCTCGAGGCCTCAAATCACATCAAACAGCTTCAAAACTATGAATCACACCTCAATTTAAGCCCAATGAACTAATAAGCTTTCAACTACTACAACTCGCGCCGAATCATATCAAATCAACCCGGAATGAACTCAAGTTTTGAATGCAAGTCCCATATGACAAAACAAATCTATACCAACTCTTGAAATCACAATCCGTACCCGATATCAACAAAGTCAACTCCCGGTCAAGCCTTTCAACCTTCCAAACCTTCAACTTTTCAACTTTTGCAAAAATGCATCAAATCAACCTATGGACCTCCAAATCCAAATCCGGACAAACGTCTAAGTTTAAAATCGCCATAGGAAGCTATTGGAATCATCAAAACACTATCCCGGAGGCGTCTACAAAAAAGTCAAACTCTGGTCACCTCTTACCTTTGAAGCTTCTAAAACAAGAATCATTCTTCCAAATGTATCCCGAATTGTCCGAAAACCAAACCCAACCACACAAGCAAGTCATATTACACAATACGAAGCTACTCGAGACCTTAAGCCACCTAACGGGACGCTAATCCTCAAAATGACCGGTCGGTTTGTAACACTCTCCCCTCTTAAACAAACGTTCGTCTCGAACGTTCCAAGAACCGGTCTGAAGCCATGAAATCTTTGAATGAGCTCACCAAAAATATATTCGCGGGTGATCCCACGTCACCCTAATCCACATAAGCCTGACAACACCATCTCAACTGAAGATATTCCTTCCACCACACCAATAAGCCTTAGAACCAAATTCTTCACCATCTGATCATTTCCCAAAGACCCGACTCCCACATAAACACACTGTATCAAACTGAACCAGCTGCCACAGCTCATGCATACACCCACAATGTATGACCATCCGATGTAATACATCGCCCATATGCCCATAACAACATCACTGACCACAATAGTTGCCCATAATCAAATCCAGCATTGGCAAATAACCTTATATCAGCTAAAACCTTGCCCCAAACCTTCATAACGCTGACAATGATGCAAGAAAGATGAAGATTTCATAACCACTCACTCAAATCATCAAGTCACACCCAACGCCACTTGGGCATATATCTCTGCAAGCTAAACCCAATAAGCACAATGCGAATATGATTGAATATAAAAAGAGAAACACATAAGAGAACTATCAAACAAGTCCAACAGGCACAACTCTCTGTCAGTACCATACTACGAATCCGTTCCTTAAGGAAGAATCAAAACATATGAACTAATCACAAGGATCTCATCCCAACACAACTCCACCCGGCATGTAGCCTGGTTCAAACATATCAAACCACAAGAAGATGCGAGGATCCCATTCTCAGCTATGAATCACAAGTGGAATACACATCACACCAACTGAAGCCTTCCACTAACTCAATTCCTCAAAACAAAATCACAACACGTAACAGACTTCCCATACCGGTAGAGTACCTAAATAAAAGATCGTAAACAAACCATCCAGAAATCACATCAAATCCTGCTGTAATGAATAATAGAAAGTTCATTATAGTCTTATAGCTCTCAATAGTTAAAAAACCAAGATGATAGACACGAGCTACCACTATAGAATCTCTCAATAGAGGTAAACACATAAGTAGAGTACAAGAATCACAAAACTTACCCATATATGAGGCAAATAGGAGGACTCACACTGATAAATAGAACCGGATCAAAATAAGAATGATGCTCCTCTATGACAAATCGAAAACATACCTGTAATGACACCATCTGGTGCAGTAGCCTCAGCCCTACCATGTGAAGCCTATCAATGGGCCGGGCCTCCCCCTCTAGGGTGTCCTCTACCCCCTATCCTCCACCCCTAGCTAGCCGTGCAGGTGGAGTAGCAAATGGAATGGAGCCCGTAGCCTGAATGCTCTGATGAAATCCACCTCTCCCGAGTTTGGGACAATCTCTCATGATGTGCCTGGTATCGCCACACTCAAAACAACCCCTCTGGGGCGTGGCTGCTGGTACTAAGTCTGTGTCGGTTAACTGGAATAACTGCTATAAGAACCTTGTGCAGGTTGTGCACTAAAAGATGACTGCCCAAAATGAGTACCTTAAGGTCCCTGACTAACTAGAGCACCACGAGTAGTATGAAGTTCGGGCTGGACTGGCCGATTGCCCGATCCTCTGCCGTGATGGGTCATAGCTAAAGAGTAGAATCCACTTAATCCTACAAAACCTCGAGACCTCCTGAGAATCTGCATAACCTGCTGAAATGGAGTATTGGTCTCCAACTCCCGAGCCATGTTGAATCTAAGACCATAACTGAGCCCTCGATATATATGTGGACTCGTTCTCTGACTGTAAGAAACAAAGTAGGTGCATGATGGCATAAATCACTAAACCTGATGGCATACTCCGACACCGTCATGGTGCCCTGACGCAGTTGCTCGAACTCTGTGCGGCACGCATCCTCAAGGGTCTGGGAAACAAACTTCCTCGAGAACAACTCTTACAACTGAGTCCAAGTAAGTGGTGCTGCATCAGCTAGCCTACCCTCCTCATAAACCTGTCATCACTGATACGTTGCCCCTCACAGCTAAATGTAGTAAAAGCAACTCTGCTCACCTCCACAGTACCTATGGTGCGGAGATCACAGTGACACTTTTCTGAAAACCGTGGGCATCCTCGATAGCTGTGCCACTGAAAGTAGGCAGACTATACTTCTTGAACCTCTCAAGCCTCTTCTGCTGCACCTTTGATGCCCCTAGCCTAACCTCAAGCTAAACCTGAATAACAGGCTGTACCGGCACCACACCCCGAACTTGACCAGTGTGAGCCCGCTGCTCTGGAGTACGGGCGGTGGTATTGTGAGCTCCTCCCCCAATCTTTGAAGTAGCCGGTGGAAAAGAGATCAATCTCGCCTGAGCCAATATATCAAACATGCTCAAGAACTCAGCTAAAGTCTCCTGAAGTTTGGGGGTAACAACAAGTGCCTCTAGTGCCTGTCCCCTAACCGGAGCTCTCCTTAACTGCTGCTCTAGCAAGTGCTCTAGCTACTGCACGTGCCCCACCTTGGCCTCCACCTTGGCCTCTAGCAGGGGCGCGAGTGTCTACTCAGCTGATCTGGTAGCACCTAGTTGTCAAAATAACATGTGCAGTATAAAAGTATGAAGCTAATAATGAAAACAGGAATGAGAAAATAGCAACAAGAATCAACATATGATATAAACAGCATAGTAACAAGAACACTGTTAAAGTACCAGTGAAATCATACAAGGGAAACAAATGACAACCAACTAATCAAGCCGTCTAACAAAAGTCTCACAACGAATTACTCTGAGATACCTCATCTAAAAATTACAAGTCACGAGTCTCAACCACAAATCATATGCTCACGGCACCTTGTGCCCACATTTCTAATCAACACCGCACAGACAGCTTATGTGCCAATATCTCAATCCGTCCGGCATGATATAGGTCATAATCACAATCTGCCTGGCGTGATCACGGGCCCAATATCACAATGAAAGCAGATAATACAAGTATACATCGGAATGATCAGTAAATGTCAAGTTTCATACTCCTGAACTAGTATAACTGGCATGCCACGGTGTATGCTTATGTGAGTGTACTATTACAACCCAAATCAACAAGTAATATCAAATACATCGAGTAGCTCATTGAAGCAACACAACAAGTCGCGTAAGGTGTATGACATACACAACGGAAAATCACACCATCACACGAATATCTTCAACATAATGCCCCAGGCCATCACACATCATCTCTGACATTGCCACCCGTATCTCTCTGATAACCACCCGTATCACTCCGCATAATAGCCACCCTTATCGTTCTGCCCGGTCAACGACACAATAGCCACCCGTATCACTCTGCACAATCAACAACTGTGAGATGCCACCCTTATTCTCGGCATAACAACAACGATGAGATGTCATCCTTATGTCTTGCATAACAACAACCAATCCACACAAAAATCCTCATCAAATCGGCCTTCAAATCCTTATTTTATATTTTAGAAAGTTGTTAATAAAATTCCAATTTCTCCAATTCAAATCACTAATTTAATAATAAAACAAAGATGGAATCATGAAATATAATAATATACGGGTAAAGAACAGTTACCCCAATCCAATACGTGAAAATGTCCTCCAAAATAGCCCAATTCCGAGCTCTCTAACTTAAAAAGTGATAAAAATATCATAACCCTCGAAATAGAGTACTTATAATTCTGCCCAGGTATTCCTTTTACGTGATCGCTGGAATTACTTCGCGATTGCGAAGCACAAAAGGCAAGCTGTCCAAGCACTATACGCGATCGCATAAACACAGTCATGAATGCGACTCACAATTTCCAGCAACTACGTGAACGCGGTTTCATCCACGCGATCGGGGATAACAAGACCTGATGTCCCCTTCCAGCGAAGGCACGAATGCCAAGGGTAACAATTCAAACCATCGCGAACGCGTGCCCTCTGTCGCGTTTGCGATGACCAAAATACTCAACTTCCATAAACATTACGCGATCGCGGCTCAGTCTTCGCAATCGAGAAGAACACTGAAACACCAGAAAAATCAGTAACTCCAAAACATGAAGAAATGACCCTTAGCTCATCCGAAACATACACGAGGGCCCCGGGACCCTATCTGAACATACCAACAAATTCCATAACTTAATGCGGACTTGCTCGAGGCCTCAAATCACATCAAACAACATCAAAACTATGAATCGCACCTCAATTCAAGCCTAAATAACTAATGAACTTTCAACTTCTACAACTCGCGCCGAATCATTTCAAATCAATCCAGAATGACCTCAAATTTTGCATGCAAGTCCCAAATAATACAAGAAAACTATACCAACTCCCGGAATCATACTCAAAATCCGATATCAACAAAGTTAACTCCCGATCAAACCTCTCAACCTTCCAAACCTTTAAATTTTGCCAAAATGCATCAAATTAACCTACGGACCTCCAAATTTAGATTCAGACATAAGTCCAAAATCACTATATGAAGCTATTGAAATCATCAAAATTCCATATCGAAGTCATCTATAGAAAAGTCAAAATGTGGTCAACTCTTACCGATTAAGCTTATAAAATAAAAATCATTCTTCCAAATCAATCATGAATCGTCCGAAAACTGAACCCGGCCAAACACTCAAGTGATGCTACACTATACGAAGCTATGCGAGACCTTAAGGCACCGAACGGGACGCTAATTCTCAAAATAACCCGTTGGTTCGTTACAGATGTCATGTGCTTGGACTGGTTCTCAGAAAAAATCCAATCTCATTTGCTTGTGTGCAAGAATATAATACATAAAAAAAATTATGAAATACATCTATTTTAACAGTATTCAATCACTTGAAATATTATCAAGTTTTATTAATGGTTCCATTTTATGTGAAACAGGATACTATTACATAAGCTACAAAAATGGCAGAAGAAGGTATATACAAAATAATTAATAGTGTTTATCATATTACATATTGCTAGTTTTGTAAGATTAATCTATTGACATCCTCTTTAGAGATCAAATAAAAATTGCATACGCTCTCCGAAAGATGAATAAATATGTCGCATCAAGTACCTTCAAATTGGCCGAGGGAAACCAAGATAAACAAGAAGATCAATTTTGCGGTACATATAATACGGCAAATATGATCACTAATATAACCTTATTTGTGTATAACTAATACGACAGGCATTGAAGACAAATCCATTGCTTCTACCGGTAAAAATGGTCAACATGTCAACCATCCAACAAATGTTATAAGCTCTACAAGTATGATTCTGCATGGCGCATTTTGAATTATTACTGATTAAACTTGTATAAGTAATTCTTTATAAACGTCGTTGAACATAAAAATGCATGGAAAATATAATGCTGACATTATGTTAAACTAACCAATAATGAAATTTATAATTTTATAACTAATATGACAGGTGATAAAGGAAAATCCAGTGCTTGTGCCAGTAAAGTGGATGAACAGGTCAACTCGAAAAACGAAATAAGCTATACGAGCAAGATCTCGTATATTAAAATAAAAGTTAAAGGCTTTTATATGCATGGTTGAACGTGGGTTTCCANAGGTTCTAGCCCTAGCTTTCCATTTTGAATTTGGGGTAGAAGATGGATAATGTGGAGTGTGATTCTAGGGTATGAGAGTGTTATTTATGCATGCATGTGGGAAGGTTGTTGAGATCAAATGGTTAAATATTGGGTTGTGGGATGAAGGAATCCACCATAGAAGAACCTTGAAATCATAATGCACAACCTAGTGATGTGCCGGAGAATTTCGGCACATTTGATACTAATTGCTTAGATTTTAGCTTGTTTTAAATGCAATTTCCCTTTGTACTTATGTAATTTTAGTATTTTTGCAGTGTATGAGGCGTAAAGACCTAAGAGCATGGAAAATAGTTCAAAAAGCCACAAAAAGACAAGAAAAGAGCAAAAAGGCATCGTAAATGTGGATATGCTATCGCAAAACTCACTTGCGAGCCGCATACTTCACACCGAGATCGCAGATCAAAATAGATTTCTGGGCAAAGTTCAACGTCAAAAATGCGGTCTCATCTGCGATCGCATAACCTGTTTGCGAGCCACAGAAGTAACCGCAAACTAAACATGAAGTCTACTGAAGGAAGAAAATGCGATGCAAGGTGCGGTCGCATTTCTACAAAGCGGATCGCAAACCATGAATTCGGTGTAGACGAAACTAGGGTTACAATCTGCGATGGCCATGTCAAAAATGCGGACCGCATGTCTATTATGCGACAGAAATGCGGTCGCATATTCAACCTGAATGGGCAGTTTTGTTCGATTTTTGTCCCGATTTTTGGCCCTCTATAAATAGATTTATTGGGGTTTTGTGGGCTCTATCTAGTCTGACTTTAAAGCTACAATACAAGGCATAAATATTCCTCTCTTTTGGAAGCTTTTGGGTCAAGAATCTTTCACTTTCTAAGCTTTATGGCATTTAACATTCTCTTGCTTTTGTATTTTAGTATGAGTAGCTAACTTTAAATACTAAGGTTGTGGACCCTAAATGGGTGTTATGTTAATGGGTGTTTAACATTGAATATATATATAATGGTTGGTTGATATTTATTTACTTCTCATTCTTCATTTATTGTTGGTGGTTGCAAACATTAACAAGTGCCCTTAAATTCTTGCTTTGCTTGGGAAAGTGGGGTAGAATTTGGTAGAAGTAAATACCAAAGACTCAAGGCTTTAAACCTTGTTTAATAAAATCGCTTAGGAATAAGTGGGTTTTATTTGGCATAAATTGATTGTTCTTAATTGCAACTCTTTTATATTTGAAAAAATCATAAAGAAGAAATACTACCTAACTATTGGAAAATATTGGGTAGTCATTTAGACATCATTTGCATATCAAAAGGACCTTCCATTAGAAATATATCATATTAACCCTTGTAGCATTACACTTCATTAATGGGGACACAACCTTGGTTTCTTTAATCAAATTATTTACATTCTCAATATTTCAATTAGCCATCACCTAAAATCAAATTCAATTCATACTCTTGTTACCATTAATACATACTCTTGTGACGGTTAACTGGATAGAATTACGACTTTAGTCGAGTAACACACTAGTTGTATTGGGTCGGATGCAGTCGAGTAAGGTTGAGACCGGTTGTAATTTGAGACCGGGCCACCCCGGTTCGAAATCAACAAGTCGGGCATGTAGACCGGGACAGCCGAAATGGGACAACCGATATGGTCGGCCATGGGATGCCTCGTAACAAAGGATCGGCTTCGGACCGTATATATCGCCAATCCTGGATATCTCGCCAGGAGTAATTTCCTCAACTTTTATAGCCGTTATGCTACCATATCGAAGTCATCTATAGAAAAGTCAAAATGTGGTCAACTCTTACCGATTAAGCTTATAAAATAAAAATCATTCTTCCAAATCAATCATGAATCGTCCGAAAACTGAACCCGGCCAAACACTCAAGTGATGCTACACTATACGAAGCTATGCGAGACCTTAAGGCACCGAACGGGACGCTAATTCTCAAAATAACCCGTTGGTTCGTTACAGATGTCATGTGCTTGGACTGGTTCTCAGAAAAAATCCAATCTCATTTGCTTGTGTGCAAGAATATAATACATAAAAAAAATTATGAAATACATCTATTTTAACAGTATTCAATCACTTGAAATATTATCAAGTTTTATTAATGGTTCCATTTTATGTGAAACAGGATACTATTACATAAGCTACAAAAATGGCAGAAGAAGGTATATACAAAATAATTAATAGTGTTTATCATATTACATATTGCTAGTTTTGTAAGATTAATCTATTGACATCCTCTTTAGAGATCAAATAAAAATTGCATACGCTCTCCGAAAGATGAATAAATATGTCGCATCAAGTACCTTCAAATTGGCCGAGGGAAACCAAGATAAACAAGAAGATCAATTTTGCGGTACATATAATACGGCAAATATGATCACTAATATAACCTTATTTGTGTATAACTAATACGACAGGCATTGAAGACAAATCCATTGCTTCTACCGGTAAAAATGGTCAACATGTCAACCATCCAACAAATGTTATAAGCTCTACAAGTATGATTCTGCATGGCGCATTTTGAATTATTACTGATTAAACTTGTATAAGTAATTCTTTATAAACGTCGTTGAACATAAAAATGCATGGAAAATATAATGCTGACATTATGTTAAACTAACCAATAATGAAATTTATAATTTTATAACTAATATGACAGGTGATAAAGGAAAATCCAGTGCTTGTGCCAGTAAAGTGGATGAACAGGTCAACTCGAAAAACGAAATAAGCTATACGAGCAAGATCTCGTATATTAAAATAAAAGTTAAAGGCTTTTATATGCATGGTTGAACGTGGGTTTCCATGTTTGTTCACTTGTTTGTATACATACATCTGTTCATGTATGTTATAATATTTGCTCTTATCATTTAGATTGTTCAGTTTTTGAAAAAAAAAATGATTCATCGAGATACACCTAGCAAGAAAAAGTATTTTATTTTAGTTCGACCAAAGAGGTCGGCGCCTGTATTCTGGCTCTTGGGGGGTTGGTGTGAGGAAGTCCCGCACCATGACCTCGTACTCCCTGGGTGAGAGTCCCTATTAGAACCTCTCCGCAGTTCTCGATTCTGATACGTTAGCAAGTAATCCCTCTTACTAGTTGCCTTTCAAAGGTATTTTTACATTGTCCCATTTCCACATGCTCGTACGGTGTGACTTGAAAGAAAAGTTTCTCTATAATGAAAAGGAATAATATTATAAAAAGAACACAATTACGTAGCGTATTGTAGAGGGTGGAAACATATGTAGAATCCAACCAACCAATAATAGATCTATAGATTGAACAAACACGTGCAATCATTGCACGTAAACTAAATTGGATATTTAGAGCTTTATCCGAAGAGTATGAAGTTGGAGGTAAATAGAATTTAGATTGTTAAAGCATTACTTTTACAACAATATTCTCTCTAAAAATATACTATTTTTAAGTCATTTAAAGTATATCCCTATATATATTTAGTTCATACTGCTTACAACTTATAATTATCACAACTTCATAAGTTGAAATGAGTTTCTGAATGCATATCTTGTAATGCTAAAAGGTTTCAATATGAACCTCCGATATTTTATTGTGATAATGGATATATCAATTGGCAAGCATAGAAGCTCCACCAGAACTCTATGAATTATTCGTGGTTGATGTTGAAGAAGCTAGAGAGTTCCTAAAAAAATATTCATGCATATAATAGTATATTTCTTTTACATGCTTCGGTGCTAAGCTTGATAAGGAACTAGCATCATCAAGGAAAGGAGTGAACACGCTTAAGGAACATGGTCAAACATATAACAATCTTCCATCATTGCTTCCCCGTGATAATGACCCTATTACTTTCAGTTGTACCTTTTTTATATAGAAAATCAGTTAGGAAATAGGATATCAAAGCTCCAACATGCTAATCTGTCTGGCAGCATCATATGAAAAATGAGAAGATAATGGATGGAAAACCCATATGCACATTTGAAGCTAAAAGACCACTTCACATTTCAAAGTTTGCAGCTTTGACTTGCTTCAAATGACACTCTAGATCAACGAGTTTACAATACAACCTCTGTAGATCAAGTTGCAACAATTTGGATAGATGAAAACAATCCAAATGTACCGTTCAAGCGAGAAATAGTTGTTCATGAGCATTCAGGGAATAGACATCGGGTCAAACACTATTATGGCTGTTATGACCCACTGCAATATCCTTTGCTTTCCCCAAGAGGCGAATGAGGTTGGCATCAAGGAATAATGAAACAACCCAAAATACGACATCACTGAACAATGCACTTCACCACAACTCTGAGCAATGACATTCATATTAGTAGGTAAAATATTTGCCAACAAGGAGGAAAGTAATATTTTAAAATTATTATAGCATTATATATTCATTTACATAAACCAAATGTGATAAAATGATACTAAGTAAGAAATTTTACTATTTTGTTCAGCTGCGAATGTCGCAAATGCAACCTATATTTCGCAAATGCTAAAATGGCATCGCAAATGACATCCCAGGGAATGTCGCAAAAGCGACACAGTCTTTGCAGATGTGAATACAATTCACCTTCGCAAAAGCGACCAAACAATCGCAATTGCAGTCACCTTGCCCAATAGCCCTATCGCAACATCCGGACCTAACGGAACCATCAAAACTCCTATCTGGGGTCAAATAGACAAAAGTTAAACTTGGTCAACTCGTCCAACTTAAAGCTTCTAAAATGAGAATCATTCTTTCAAATCAATCCCGAACCACCTGAAAACCAAAACCGACGATTTATTTAAGTCATAATACATCCTATGAAGCTACTCAAGACTTCAAAAAACTGAACGGAATGCAAATGCTCAAAATGACAAATTAGGTCGTTACATTCTTCCCCACTTAAATATATGTTTGTCCTCGAACGTGCCAAGAATCGTTCCAAAGCCATTAAATCACCGTGTAAACTCACCATGCACATACTCGGGGGTGATCCCACGTCACCTCGACCCATATAAGTCTGTAAAAATAATATAACAAAAAATACTTCCTTCAACCTTAGCCCATAAACCTTGGAACCCAATTTCCAACATCCGGAATCTGTTACAAGTCCCTATTCGCACATCCATACATTGTATAAGCCTGAATAAGCTGAATCAAGCCATGACATAACTCAAAACATAGTCACATAATATACCACGTAATCCATATACCCATAGAAATAACCTCAAATCACAATAGATGTCCATTAGAAAACCCGATACCAGTAACAAATCTCATATCAAATAAAATCGTGTTCTAAAAAAGAGGACGAATAGAAGAAGGGTATCTATGAACATGCCAAAATCTGTCACTTCTAGAATTTGCAGGTGCTTTTTGTTCTTGAAGATCAGATGTCATGCTAAGGTTAAGTGGTATGATGGTTTTTACGGTTGGATGTTTAGACTCGACGTCAACCTCTTTGGTTCTGTTCTTATTTTGACCTCAACCAAAGAAAAGACCAAAAATCCCGAAGGCAGCAGTGCCACCAAGATGCTTCTAATGGCATTTTTTTCCTAGGTTGGATGTGACACATCCAACCTCTTTTCATATATATGGAGCATCGTTTCTTCGTATTTTTGCAGTACAAAATCACACACAACATAATTGGTCGATAAACTAATAATTAACATATGTTGGAACTTTTAAACACCAAATAGGACCAAAAAGCAGTTAAAACATGGGTAAAATGACATTAAAACATATAAAAATATGCCCAACATCATCATCTCTAAACCTTCGTTCGTCCTCGAGCAAAGTAAAATTAACCTATAATAGACCAAACAAAATTAAGCTCATAGCTATCAAGCACAACTTTTCAACTAAGCTCAAGCATACCCATGACTTTGGTTGATACCAACAATTAACCCTTTGCATATTCATTCTTAAACTTATCTCCCTATATTCAAAACTTGCCAAGGACATTATTGAACAGTTCAAAATAATCAAATAGAAATTTGGAACATCTCAACCTCATAAACTGACTCCCTAGCATAACTACATGCCAACTTACTTACTCTGACTGAGGAGCCTAATAAAGTCACCTATCCATCATGAAACATGTGCCCTCATCACAAATCAAAGAGAGAGTCCACACACACAAATAAATCTCGAAAGGAATTTAAGGACTTCAAACAATGGAAGAAATCACTCACTCTCTCAAAGAAGTTCACATGCGCACAAAAGGTACCATAGACTTGCCCATTATGTAAATCTCTATTAATGTAGGCCTACTCAGTCTTAAATGAATTAGGACTTTTTAATGTTTGTAATATAGGCTTAGGAACGGGCAGGATAAATATGGATAATAGTGACTAAGTGTAACGACCCAGCTAATCGTTTTGAGCATTTGCATTTCGTTCAGCTATTTTAAGTCTTGAGCAGCATGGTATGATACATTATGACTTGTGTGAATCATCGGTTTTGGTTTTTAGGTTATTCGTAATTGATTTGGAAGAATAATTCTCAACTAGGAAGCTTTAAGTTGTAAGAGTTGACCAAGTTTGGCTTTTTAGTACTTGACCTCGGATCAGAATTTTGATGGTTCCGTTAAGTCCGGTTGGTGATTTTGGACTTGGGCCTATGCCCAGATTTGCATGGATATTTTTAGAAGGTTTCAGCACTACTTGACGAAAGTTGGAAATTTGAAAGTTTGGAATATTCATAAGTTGACCGGGAGTTGACTTTGATGATAGCGGGTTTATATTATGGTTCCAGGAATTGATATAGCTTCATTATGTCATTTGGGACTTGTGTGCAAAATTTGAATTCATTCTGAATAGATTTGATAAGGTTTGGCTCGGGTTTTGGAAGTTGAAAGATTCAAAGTTCATTATGTTCGATTTGAAGTGTAATTCTTGGTTTTGATGTTGTTATGCATGGTTTGATGCCTCGAGTAAGTCCGTGTTATGCTATGGGACTTGTAGGTATGTTCGGACGTGTCACGACCCAAGATCTAACTAGTCGTGATAGCACCTAACACCAACCCTCTAGGTAAGCCAATTAACAATAAACCAATTCCAATCAGATTCACTAAGAGAAGTAATGATAATACAATCGTGCTTTTATACAAAGAATTCCCAAGATAGTAGTACAAATCATTTGCTTCTAAGATTTAGAGTTTACAAAGTTGGTATGAAATAAATACATCATCTATTTGAAATATACATGAACGGATTAAAACTTTCTAAAGCTACCAAGAATAAAAGGCAGCAATGTCCGAAACACAGGTACGTCTTCATTGCTAGCTCCCGCCATACACAGCACCGTCAGCATTAAAGATCTGCATGCAAGGTGCTGAAGTGTATTATGAGTATAATCGACCCCATGTACTCAATAAGTAACAAACCTAACCTTAGGTTGAAAATAATGACGAGCGGGGACAAAGGTTAAAGTGCAACACCAATAGCCAAAAACAGTTCATAACAATATAATAAAAATGGTAAAATAAATAACTCAGAGATGTAATGCTCAGCTCGTTAACAGTTACGAAAAAATAGTCATGCTTTTCAGATATAATAGTAAAATCCAAGTCCTTCACCGAAATCACCAAAATATGATTGAGTAAGATAAATGGTGATTTTTCCCAAAACCTTTCAACAATAAATAAGATATTTCATTATTAGATAGCATGAGGAAAGTACTTCTTTATGCCTACATGTCAGTGTGCACGTGAAATCATGAATGTCACCAAAACCGTATAGCATGAGGAAATGCATCTCTATGCCTGTACGTCAAGTATGCATGTCAAATGCAATGCATCACAGTGATGAACTCATGTACTCACAATCTCAGAGTACTCAATCTCACTATCTCACACTTTTCACTCATCACGCTCAATCACTCGACACACTTAGTCACTCAGGACAGATCCGGTCCTAAAACACTCTCAGTCACTCAGCGCTGTACATGGAAGATCCAGCCCAAATGAATCAATAGCAAATGCGCTTACTGTGGGTTTGTAGACTCCGGAGGGGCAGATCCAGCCCAAGCACTATAATGCAAATCATGTCATGAATCATTAATACCTGCTACGGCGTGCAGCCCGATCCCATCATGAATCAATAATACCTGATGTGGCGCGCAGCCTGATCCCATCATGAGTCAATAATACCTGCTATGGCGTGCAACCCGATTCCATCAATATTACTCACAATCCGGCTCTCATGCCTCAACTGAATCATCAATCTCTCCAGTCTCTCGGGCTCACAATGTGATGAAAATTAGCGCAAAAATGATGATATGATGTATCAATAAATGGCAATAGAGACTAAGATATGATATGCAAATGAATGAGTATGATTGAGTATGTAATTACAATGTAAGCAAATAACTCAACAACAGAAATGACCTCAGTGGGTCTCAACAGGATAAGAATATAGCCCAGACATGATTTCTAACATGGATCACAGCTCAATTACCCTAGCACGTAGAAATTTCATGAATGGAAACAAGATTAGGTCACTGCATAATATCACAGTATTAATCGAGTCGTAGTTCACACGGTGCACGCCCACACGCCCGTCACCTAGCATGTGCGTCACCTCAAAACCAAATACATATCACATATATTCATGGGGTCATACACTCAGCACCAAGTTTAGAAGTGTTACTTACCTTGAACAAGCCAAATCCAATACTGAGCAAGCCAAACAATGCTCCAAAAATGCCATCCCGCGTGTACTGACGTATTAACGGCTCAAAACTAGCCAAAAGTAACTCAAGAACATCAAATAATGCCAAAGGAAACAAACCCAATTGATAAAGGTCGAATCTTTAATCAAAAGCCCAAAGTTAACCAAAAAGTCAAACCCGGGCCCGCACCTCGGAACCCGACAAAACTTACAAAATTCGATAGCCCATTTGATTATGAGTCCAACCATACTAGTTTCTCTAAAATCGACTCCGAATCGACGTTCAAAACTCAAAAATACACTGTATGAAACATTAGACAAAACCCCCCAATTTTCTATTTAAAATCAATAATCATACGTTGAAAATGAAGTTTAATTCACGAAATACAATGAGCCAAGAATGCTTACCTCAATCCGTGTGGTGAAATTCCTCACCAAAGTCGCCCAAAACTGAGCTCCAAGTCTCATGAATGTGAATGAAACGACCAACCCTCGAAATTTTAGGTTCTGCCCAGCACTGTTCGCATCTGCGAAGAAAATAGCCGCTTCTGCGACAACATTTACGCTTCTGCGACCAAAACCAACCAGCCGACCCCTCGTACCTATGTAACAACTTTCCACTTCTGCGATAGCGCAGGTGCGAGCTCCTCTTCGCTCCTAAGCAAGACCTTGCTTTTGCCCCCAAGACAATCGCTTCTACGAAGTCCCAAATGCGACTCAAATTCCGCATCTGTGCAGACACCAAGCCCAGTCTTCTCCCGCTTCTGCGATGAACCTCCCGCATATGCGAAATCACTTCTGAGACCAATACTCCGCAGATGCGGCTACACAGTACCAAAAATCTTCACCAACACAACAAGAGGAAAAATGATCCGAACCTCGTCCGAAACTCATCCGAACCACTCGGGACCCCGTCCGAATATACCAACAAGTTCCATAACATAACACGGACCTACTCGAGAGCTCAAATCACACATAACAACATCGAAATGACGAATCACACCTCAATTCAAACTTAATGAACTTTAAATCTTTCAACTTCCAAAACTCATGCCGAAACATATCAAATCAACTCGGAATAAACTCAAAATTTGCACACAAGTCCCAAATGACATAGTAAAACTATTCCGAATTCCTGAAACCACAATTCAAACCCAAATATCCTCAAAGTCAACTCTCGGTCAAACTTATGAACTTTTCAAACCTTCAAATTTTCAGCTTTCGCCAATTAGCACCGAAACCTTCTAGAAAAATCCAAATGCAAATCCGGGCATACGCTCGAGTCCAAAATCACCATCAGGACCTAACAGAACCATCACAATCCCAATCGAAGGTCAAATACTAAAAAGTCAAACTTGGTCAACTCTTCAAATTGTAAAGCTTCAATCATGAAATTCATTCTTCCAAATAAATTCTGGATAACCTAAAACCAAAACTGATGATTCACATAAGTTATATTACATCATACGATGCTGCTCAAGACATTAAATAGCTGAACGAAATGAAAATGGTCAAAACGACCGGATGAGTCGTCACATTCTCCCTCACTTAAACATACGTTCGTCCTCCAACGTGCCAAGAGTCGTTCCAAAGCCATCAAATCACTATGCAACCTTACTATGCACATACCTGGGAGAGATCCCACATTACCCTAATCCATATACGCCTGACGACACAACCTAACTGAAGATCCTTAATTCAACCTTTGCCCATAAACCTGGGAACCCAACTTCCAATATCCGAAATTCCTTACAAGACCCGTATCTCGCACCTACACACTGTATAAGTCTGAACAAGCTGTATCAAGTCATATCCAAAACCCAAGATGTAATCATATGATATACCACATAACTCAGATGCACAAAACAATAACTTCTGACCATAGTAGCTGCTAAATACAAACCCAATACCAGTAATAAACCTCATATCAAAATAAAAACCTCATTCGAAAAACCTTCGTACACTGCCGATGATGAAAGAAACATGCAGAACTCATAACCACTCATCAGA
Organism: Nicotiana obtusifolia; assembly: GCA_002018475.1. Classification (NCBI taxonomy): domain Eukaryota; kingdom Viridiplantae; phylum Streptophyta; class Magnoliopsida; order Solanales; family Solanaceae; genus Nicotiana; species Nicotiana obtusifolia. The sequence continues at coordinate 55,031 of MCJB01049270.1, forward strand.
TCAACCAGTTACGGAGCTCTCTCGCTAACCAGAACCATAGCCCAAATTCTAAGCTGACTCCCGATATTACTCTTCCGAACACACCGTAATCAAATTCCATAGCTACCACTTCAGGCCCAAAGACTACATCTCATCAAATACAAGCTACCTACTGACATGCCACACCAATACTACCCAGAGCCACAAACCGTGCAATCCGTGCACTAATACGCGACAATTCAAATGCACTCAATAATGAAAAATGACTCAACTGAGAGAACCGTTCCGCAAGCTCAACAAGTACCACCACAGCGTAATGCTAAGAACCCATCACACACATTAGAACCAAAAACACGAATCTATCACAATGGATCATATCCCATCATAACACAGCTGCAACATGTGACCCATCCAACCACAGATCCATATGAAATACCTCGAGCCCCAATGCTCAAAATCAACAACCATAAGCAATTCGTCACCAAGTACACAAGTGCATGACTATAACTATGGAGAGGCAAATAAAACTTGATATCACAGCCCGATAAGAACATAACCAAGGCGCAATCAACCATTCAACTGAATGACCATCTCGCTCAAATTCCGCTACAAGATCCAAATAGACCCGCACTATGTATGCATATAACCAACAAATCACAACCCTCATAGCATAGAAGTGTAACACATAGAACATAGCGGATACGCATAAGATCAATTCTATCCAAATGACACACCTTTTTGCAATACAGTGCCGAGTCAACAAATCTGACCCAGTGTAAGATACACATCCTCATTAGACCTACCAATGAGCCCCCAAATCAATCCTCGTCATCCACAAATAGATAAATAACCATCCAAACGTCCACAATGACCTAACCATAACACATACTATCATCTGGCTAGCTTTGGCCATATCTTCACAGTTCACAACCATGAAACAATCTGCTTCTAACTACTCCCAGTCTCCAAATCCATAGAACACACAATCACCATATCTGATCCCAACTCCACCGCACGAATGTTTAACACATCTTTCATACACGATCATCTCATGAGGAATACTTCTATAAGTCTTTCGTGCCACATAGCAAAAATTCAAATATCAGAAGTCGATCAACCAGACGAGTACCGCAATACCGATGAAGCATCCTAAGTCAACACTCAGTGCACCTTCTAAAATGTTCACTCTCCTCGGGCAATACCAAGTAGTAGTAACATTCATCTTGTCGTCTGAAATCGTCCAAGCTATCTAAGTTCATGACCATCCCTTCAAAATTGAACCGCCACCTTGTACATGCAAATCTTAATCCCACAGGACGCACAACATCTATCATGCCATCATATGAAAAGCACGAGAATCTCATAATCAACTCTGAGTCACAAGCAGACTACATACTCAATTAGCCAGGAACCTTTCACTTGATCCCATCTAGTAGAAAATCATAACACGAAACATGCTCCTCATGCCGGTAGGAAATATCAATCGCAAATCATGGTAGAAACAATCGAGAACACTTCGAAATCCATTTGCGCATAACCAAGCTATCAGAACTGAATCCCTCTAACTCAACCAAGCCACACAGGTCGCCAAAATCTAAGAGTATTGCCACAAAACACAAAACACCCATAAAGCCTCACCTCATCATAAGAACCAATAGAACCGATCCTATCCATTACCGTGCTGATCCAATCTAGTACTAAGTTGTCCTATTTCTCCGAGTTCCTTCTGAATTACCCCCAAGTTGACACTTCTCCTTGTCAGAACGCCACGTTCCTTACCCAAAGCTCACCACAAGATATCCTACCATAAAACTACTCCACCCTAAGGTCCATAACCCATTTTATTCCCTCTTAAGCACCCCAAAAGTAAAACAACGGAGACACCCCATTCTGAAGAGACCTTCTGTGAATCTAAAGCAGTTTCCTTCACTTTCCTGATACTGAAATGTATAATCCATAACGATATAGAAATACCGGGAGTTTCGACACTATCCAATGTAAATCTTAGATTCTAGCCATATACAAATCCTGAAAATTCCCAAATGCTACATATTAACTCCTGAATCTTATAGAATCTTCTCGTGAGTCATCCACTCTGCTCAAATCTTAATCGCACCGCCCAAACGGGCCGAACAACCTGTGCACCATTAGCTCAATAACACCTAAAAAAGTAATCTACACCTCTAAGCAACCAATTGAATCCCTTTTCCTTAGTACATCACATCTACCACGAACAACAAACCCGAATCATTCTAAGATTACTATATATCTTTCATGTGTAGTACTCCATACATCTAGAAATTTCCTTGCTTAAGTCATCCTCAAAACTAGCTTTTGCAAGTCACAACCGATCCACAAGCATGCCACAGACTGAAGCCAATACAATACGTAACCCTGCAACCAAATCGTCGATAGCAGACTCCCCCACTTGGCTCAAAGCAATAGACTAAACCACTCGATAACTCACAATGCCCATACTCTATTACCGCCATAATATCGCAGTGAGATTCAACTCAATCCTTTGTAAGCTCATGTAACACAAACCATATATTACTTCAAATCATCTACTGAGCTCGTGTTCATCCTCGTGACGGTCAGGTCAACTATTACAATCGATGCGAACTCAAATCTCACAAATATAACCCACTGATAGGAAAGAAAGCCTCCACACAACATCATAAGTATCACACATCCATACGTTACCCCGCAGGTGATAATCTACCTGCTTCTCAAACTGACATCTCTCTATACCCTTTCACAGCCACGACTAATATTCAATCCCTTAATCTTCCTGAGTTTGAACTCATCAACAAGACATGGAAATCTACTTTGTTCCACAATCAAGCAACATGAAAGATCCTTCAATACACTCATAACTCGAGACTATACTTCACATCAAGACGTAAATTCAAGCATCCAATAGTCCTTTTTATATCTCAAGCAAACTCTTCTCGTCACATTCAAGCCATCTGAACACATCCCCCAGTCACATCATACTCATCATACAGCCATCCAACCACTCATCGAGCCACAAATTCCACTAATAGGGACACTACCCGACTTATAAGTCCAAAGGTACATGCTCACACATCCGAAATCCCTGCACTCAAGCTACAGTCAAAACCCAGCCTCAAGTCCTCCAGACTGGCCTATTATCAGCACATCGAAATCACATCCCGCACCTCATCCATGGAACCATAAACCGTCGATACACAGTTGATGCCGAGCGCTCACATGCACATATGAGAGCAAGGAAGGATTTAAAGAGTTACTATTCAATCTGAATCAATGTCGCACGATAAGGAAATAACGATAGGAAGTATATCCTAAATGCCCTGTAGCCTCTCGAAGATAGGTATGAACGTCATCATACTGATCCACAAGACTCAACTGGACACTTGCTCATGACTCGTAGAACCTTTAAACCTATAGCTCTGATACCAACTTGTCATGACCCAAATCCAACTAGTCGTGATGGAACCAACCCTAACCCGCTACATAAGCCAATTAAACCAATTCCAATGAGATTCATTAAGAGAAGTAATGATAACGCAACTGTGCTTTTATACAAAGAATTCCTGAGGTCTAGTAGTTCAAATCATGAGCTTCTAAGATTTAGAGTTTAAAAATTTGGTATGAAATAAATACATCATCAATCTGAAATATACATGAACGTATTAAAACTTTCAAAAGATACCAATAACTAAAGGCAGCAATGTCCGAAAAGCAGGCACGTCTTCATTGCCAGCTCCTGCCATACACAGCAACGTCAGCATCAAAGATTTATATGCAAGGTGCAGAAGTGTAGTATGAGTATAACCGACCACATGTACTCAATAAGTAACAAACCTAACCTTAGGTGAAAAGTACTGACGAGCGGGGAAAAAGGTTGGAGTCCAACACCTTTAGCCAACAATAGTTCATAACAATATAATAAAAATGGTAAAACAAATAACTCAGAGATGTGACGCTCAGCTCGTTAACAGTTATGGAAAAATAGCTATGCTTTTCAGTATAATAGTAATACCCAAGTCCTTTAGCGAAATCACCAAAATATTAGTGAGTCAGAAAAATGGTGATTTTTCCCAAAACTTTTCAACAATAAGTAAGATGTTTCATTATCATATAGCATGAGGAAAGTGCTTCTCTATGCCTACATATCAGTGTGCACATGAAATCATAAATGTCACCAAAATCGCGTAGCATGAGGAAATGCATCTCTATGCCTATATGTCAAGTATGCATGACAAATGCAATGCATCACAATGATGACCTTATGTACTCACACTCTCAGAGTACTCAATCTCACTATCTCACACTTTCCACTCATCACGCTCAATCACTCAACACACTCAATCACTCAGGGTAGATCCAGCCTCAAACCCTCTTAGTCACTTAGCACTGTACAAGGTAGATCCAGCCCAAATGAATCGATAGCAACTATGCTCACTGTGGGTGTGCGGACTTTGGAGGGCAGATAGAGGCCAAGCACTATAACTAGCCAATCATGGTATGAATCAATAGTACCTGCTATGGCGTACATCCCGATCCCATCATGAATCAATAATACCTGCTGCGTCATGCAGCCCAATCCCATCATGAGTCAATAATACCTGCTACGATGTGCAACACCATCCCATCAATATCACTCACAATCCGGCTCTCAGACCTCAACTTAGTCATCAATCTCTCTAGTCTCTCGGGCTCACAATGTCATGAAAAAATCAGCCCAAAAATGATGATATGATGTATCAATAAATGGCATCAGAGACTGAGATATGATATGCAAATGAATGAGTATGACTAAGTATGTAATTGTAATGTAAGCAAAATAACTCAACAGCAGAAATGACCTCTGTGGGTCTCAACCGCATTAGCATATAGCCTAGACATGGTTTCAAACATGGATCATAGCTCAATTACCCTAGTTCGTAGAAATTTCATTAATAGAAACAAGATTAGGTCACTACACAGTACCACATAATCAATCGAGTCATAATTCACACGGTGCACGCCCACACACCCGTCACCTAGCATGTGAATCACTTCAACACCAAACACATATAATGTATATTCATGGTTTCATACCCTCAGCACCAAGTTTAGAAGTGTTACTTACCTTGAGCAAGCTAAATCCAATAATGAGCAAGCCAAATGATGCTCCAGAAATGCCATACCGTGCGCACCGACCTCTAAAAGACTCAAAACTAGCCCAAAGAAACTCAAGAACATAAAATAATGTCAAAGGAAACAAACTCAATTGATAAAGGTCAAATCTTTAATTAAAAGCCCAAAGTCAACAATAAAAGTCAATCCTGGGCTCGCACCTCGGAACTTGACAAAACTTACAAAATCCGACAGCCCATTCGATTACGAGTCCAATCATACTAGTTTCACTAAAATCCCACTCCGAATCGATGTTCACAACTCAAAAATTCACTCTATGAAACTTTAGACAAAAATCCCCATTTTTCTTTTTAAAATAAATAATCATACTTCGAAAACGAAGATTAATCACAAAATACAATCACAAGCGAGCCAAGAATGCTTACCCCAATCCGTCTGGTGAAATTTTACTCCAAAGCCGCCCAAAAACGAGCTCCAAGTCTCAAGAATGTGAATAAAACGACCAACCTTCGGAATTATAGGTTCTGCCCAGCACTGTTTGCATCTGCAAAGAAAATAGCCGCTTCTGCGACAATATTTATGCTTCTATGACCACAACTAACCAGCCGACCCCTCGCACCTGCGGAACAATTTTCCACTTCTGTGACAACGTAGGTGCGAGCTCGTCTTTGCTCCTGCGCAAGACCTCGCTTTTGTGCCCTTGACAATCGTTTTTGGGAAGTCGCAGATGCACTCAAATTCCGCATCTGCACCGACTCCAAGACCAGTCTTCTCCCGCTTCTATGATGAAGCTCCCGCATCTGCGACGTCACTTGTACGGCCAATACTCCACAGATGCGGCTACACCAGCACCAGAAATCTTCGACAATGCAACAAGAGGAAAAATGATCGGAACCTCATCCGAAACTTATTCGAGCCACTTGGGACCCCATCCGAAAATACCAACAAGCCCCATAACATAATAGGGACCTACTCGAACTTAATGAACTTTAAAATTTTCAACTTCCAAAAGTCGTGCCGAAACATATCAAATCAGCTCGTAATGAACTCAAATTTTGCACACAATTCCCAAATAACATAATGAAGCTATTCCAAATTCTCGAAACCACAATTCGTACTTGTTATCCTTAAAGTCAACTCTCGATCAAACTTATGAACTGTCCAAATCTTCAAATTTCCAACTTTCGCCAATTAGCGCCAAAACCTTTTAGAAATATTAGAATGCAAATCTGGGCATACGCCCGAGTCCAAAATCACCATCCGGACCTAACGGAACCATCAAACTCCAATCCAAGCTCAAATACTAATAAGACAAACTGGGTCAACTCTTCCAATTCTAAAACTTGAATCATGAAATTCATCCTTCCAAATCAATTCCAAATAACCTGAAAACCAAAACCGACGATTCACACAAGTTATAATACATCATACAATGCTTCTCAAGACTTCAAATAGCTGAACGAAATGCAAATGCTCAATACGACTAGATAGGTCGTCACAGGACGGGGTCCGAGGAGCTTCGGTGAGTTTTGGATAGGTTTGGGTTATGTTGCACTCATTTTTGATGTTTCAACATCGTTTCTTCAAGCATAAATGGTACCACATTAAGTAAATGAGATCCAATTTATGTTTTGATTGAAGCATTAGAACCGTATCGTAATTGTGGACCGTAGCAACTGGAACCATCAAGTTTCGACATTGTATGAGGAATTTATGATCATTTTAATAAGAATTAAATTGCTAGATTTTTTCATTCTAATTATGAAATTGCCACTAAATTCGTATTTAAAAATCTGCATTATTTTCAAATATTGACACCAACGTATCTCCTTTATTATAAGGTCAAATGGAGTGATTCAAAAGCCTAACTAGACAGTAATTTACAAGGAGTCCATTGGAGGCATCAAAAGCGAGTTTTAGGGTCCTTTGGCATAAGAAACGAGGCAAAACAGTTGGACTGGAACATATAATATTGAGGGTTTGTTCATTTGGTCTTATTTTGAGTTGGGGAGCTCGGATTTAGGAGATTTTGGAGGCGATTTTCACCACATGGATTGTGGTAAGTATTCCATACTCGGTTTTGGTTATATTTTATGAATCCATCTTTTATTTTTGGCATTTGATTAATGATTTCAAAGTGAAATTTGGGGTTTTTTTTCTAAAATTTCATAAAGTGAATTTATAAGTTTTGAACATCGATTCAGAGTCGGATTAGAGTGAAACTGGTATGTTTGGAATCATAATTGAATGTGTTGTTGGATTTTGTGAGTTTCATCGGGTAACGAGGTGCGGGCCCGGGTTTGATTTTTTGGTTGACTTTGGGCTTTTGATTTAAGATTCAACCTTTATCGTTTGAGTTTGTTTTCTTTGGCATTATTTGATATTCTTAAGTTACTTTTGGCTAGTTTTGTGCCGTTCGGAGATCGGTAAGCACGGGATGGCATTTCTAGAGTATTGTTTTGCTTGCTCGGTGTTGGATTTGGCTTGTTGGAGGTAAGTGACAATTCTAAACTTGGGGTTGAGGGTATGATATAAGGCCCCGTAAAATTTCTCTTGTATGGAATTTTGGGTTGCACAGTATGTCAGGGAGTTGAAGGAATTTTTTTACAGAACATGGCATTTCTGTGGTCTAATATGCGACCGCAAAACCTCTTCGTGGACCGGAGATCGGCCGCAGAGTGCAACAAAACTTGAGCCAATTATTGAAGATCATTTTTCGGTCAAGTATGCGGCTGCATAATCATTTTACGGGCCGCACAATCCGTCACAGAACCGACATGAAGATTTCCAGAGGGAGATTTCGTGGCGCGTTATGCGACCGCATAATTATTTTGCAGGCTGCATAAAGACCGCAGACCTAACCAGGCCCGCATAGTTCTTGGAACCATTTATGCAGTCCCTTTTGCGGACCGCATACTCGTTTTGTGGTCTGGTTTGCGACCGCAGAGCCAACTTCGTAAGTTTAAGTTTGGTAAAATTTCACCCAATCCTATTTTTATAAAAAGACTTTGGGGATTATTTTAGAAGGTTCAAAATGCTATTTTAGAGAAGGGAAAGTGCTCTAGAGTGAGAGAAGGAATCCCTAAGCTATTTGTTCATCAATCCTTGCTAATGTCTTGGAGAATTCACAAGGAAACCATGCTGGTTGTCTTCTAAAGAGGTGAGGTTCTAGCCCTAGCTTTCCATTTTGAATTTGGGGTAGAAGATGGATAATGTGGAGTGTGATTCTAGGGTATGAGAGTGTTATTTATGCATGCATGTGGGAAGGTTGTTGAGATCAAATGGTTAAATATTGGGTTGTGGGATGAAGGAATCCACCATAGAAGAACCTTGAAATCATAATGCACAACCTAGTGATGTGCCGGAGAATTTCGGCACATTTGATACTAATTGCTTAGATTTTAGCTTGTTTTAAATGCAATTTCCCTTTGTACTTATGTAATTTTAGTATTTTTGCAGTGTATGAGGCGTAAAGACCTAAGAGCATGGAAAATAGTTCAAAAAGCCACAAAAAGACAAGAAAAGAGCAAAAAGGCATCGTAAATGTGGATATGCTATCGCAAAACTCACTTGCGAGCCGCATACTTCACACCGAGATCGCAGATCAAAATAGATTTCTGGGCAAAGTTCAACGTCAAAAATGCGGTCTCATCTGCGATCGCATAACCTGTTTGCGAGCCACAGAAGTAACCGCAAACTAAACATGAAGTCTACTGAAGGAAGAAAATGCGATGCAAGGTGCGGTCGCATTTCTACAAAGCGGATCGCAAACCATGAATTCGGTGTAGACGAAACTAGGGTTACAATCTGCGATGGCCATGTCAAAAATGCGGACCGCATGTCTATTATGCGACAGAAATGCGGTCGCATATTCAACCTGAATGGGCAGTTTTGTTCGATTTTTGTCCCGATTTTTGGCCCTCTATAAATAGATTTATTGGGGTTTTGTGGGCTCTATCTAGTCTGACTTTAAAGCTACAATACAAGGCATAAATATTCCTCTCTTTTGGAAGCTTTTGGGTCAAGAATCTTTCACTTTCTAAGCTTTATGGCATTTAACATTCTCTTGCTTTTGTATTTTAGTATGAGTAGCTAACTTTAAA
>MCJB01049271.1:0-5000 GCA_002018475.1 Nicotiana obtusifolia
GCATCCAGTAGGAATTGAACCTACGAATTCTCCAATTATGACTTGGGCGCTTTAACCATTCAGCCATGGATGCTTAGCGGGGATCCTCATACATGGTGAATAACCAAATTCCAATTGAAATGAAATCTTTAGGATAAATCAGTGCAATTTAGGAGGAATCCATGAGAGGATATCAATTCAAATCCTAGATTTTCGAATTGGGAGAGGTATTGAGAGAGATAAAAAATTCTCACCATTTCTTAGATTCACGGACCCAATTCAATTCAGTGGGATCCTTCATTCATATTTTTTTCCACCAAGAACGTTTTCTAAAACTCTTTGACCCCCGAATTTGGAGTATACTACTTTCACGCAATTCACAGGGTTCAACAAGCAATCGATATTTCACGATCAAGGGTGTAATACTCTTTGTAGTAGCGGTCCTTATATATCATATTAACAATTGAAATATGGTCGAAAGAAAAAATATCTATTTGATAGGGCTTCTTTCTTATACCTATGAATTCCATTGGACCCAGAAATGATACATTAGAAGAATCTGTTGGGTCTTCCAATATCAATAGGTTGATTGTTTCACTCCTGTATCTTCCCAAAGGAAAAAAGATCTCTGAGAGTTGTTTCCTGAATCTAAAAGGGAGTACTTGGGTTCTCCCAATAACTAAAAAGTGTAGCATGCCTGAATCTAACTTGGGTTCGCGTTGGTGGAGGAACTGGATCGGAAAAAAGAGGATTCTAGTTGTAAGATATCTAATGAAGCCATCGCTGGAATTCAGATCTTATTCAAAGAGAAAGATCTCAAATATCTGGAGTTTCTTTTTGTATATTATATGGATGATCCGATCCGCAAGGACTATGATTGGGAATTGTTTAATCGTCTTTCTCTAAGGAAGAGTCGAAATAGAATCAGCTTGAATTCGGGACCACTATTCGAAATCTTAGTGAAACACTGGATTTCTTATCTCATGTCAGCTTTTCGTGAAAAAATACCAATTGAATTGGAGGGTTTATTCAAACAACAAGGGGATGGGTCAACTATTCAATCAAATGATATTGAGCATGTTTCCCATCTCTCCTCGAGAAACAAGTGGGCTATTTCTTTGCAAAACTGTGCTCAATTTCATATGTGAAAATTTTGACAAGATCTCTTCATTAGTTGGGGGAAGAATCCGCCCGAATCAGATTTTTTGAGGAACGTATCGAGAGAGAATTTGATTTGGTTAGACAATGTGTGGTTGGTAATCAAGGATTGGTTTTCTAGCAAGGTACAGAATGTATCGTCAAATATTCAATATGATTCCACAAGATCTAGTTTTCTTCAAGTATCGGATTCTAGCCAACTGAAAGGATCTTCTGATAAATCCAGAGATCATTTGGATTCCATTAGTAATGAGGATTCGGAATATCACACATTGATTAATCAAAGAGAGATTCAACAATGAAAAGAAAGATCGATTCTTTGGGATCCTTCCTTTCTTCTAATGGAACGAAAAGAGATAGAATCAGGCCGATTTCCGAAATGCCTTTCTGGATATTCCTCAATGTCCCGGCTATTCACCGGAACGTGAGAAGCAGAGGATTAATCATCTGTTTCCAGAAGAAATCGAAGAATTTCTTGGGAATCCTACAAGATCCATTCGTTCTTTTTTCTGTGATAGATGGTCAGAACTTCATCTGGGTTCGAATCCTACTGAGAGGTCCACTAGAGATCAGAAATTGTTGAAGAAACAGCAAGTTCTTTCTTTTGTCCCTTCCAGGCGATTGGAAAATAAAGATATGGTTAATATATTCAAGATAATTACGTATTTACAAAATATCGTCTCAATTCATCCTATTTTATCAGATTCGGGATGTGATATGGTTCTGAAGGATGAACCAGATACGGACAGTTCCAATAAGATTTCATTATTGAACAAAAAATCCATTTTTTTCATTTATTTCATCTATTCCATGACCGAAAAAGGGGAGGATACACGTTACATTACGATTTTGAATCGGAAGAGAGATTTCAAGAAATGACAGATCTATTCACTCTATCAATAATCGAGCTAGGTCTGGTGTATCATAAGGGATTTTCCTTTTCTATTGATTCCTGCGGATTGGATCAAAAATAATTCTCGAATGAGGCCAGGATGAATCGAAAAAGAAATCTTTATTGGTTCTACCTCCTATTTCTTATGAAGATAATGAATCTTTTTCTCGAAGGATAAAAAAAAATGGGTCCGGATCTCCTACGGGAATGATTTGGAAAATCCAAAACCAAAAATAGTGGTATTTTCTAGCAACATAATGGAGGCAGTCACTCGACATAGATTGATCGGAAATCTGATTCAAATCCAATATAGTACCTATGGGTACATAAGAAATATATTGAATCGATTCTTTTTAATGAATAGATCCAATCGCAACTTCGAACATTGAATTCAAAGGGATCAAATAGGAAAGGATACTCTGAATCATAGAACTATAATGAAATCTACGATCAACTAATATTTATCGAATTTGAAAAAGAGTCAGAAGAAATGGTTCGAGCCTGTTATTTTGATTTCTCGAACCGAGAGATCCATGAATCGGGATCCTGATGCATATAGATACAAATGGTCCAATGGGAGCAAGAATTTCTAGAAACATTTGGAACAGTCCGTTTCGGAGCAGAAGAGCCGTTTTCAAGTAGTGTTCGATCGATTACGTATTAATCAATATTCGATTGATTGGTCTGAGGTTATCGACAAAAAAGATTTGTCTAAGCCACTTCGTTTCTTTTTGTCCAAGTCACTTCTTTTTTTGTCCAAGTTGCTTTTCTTTTTGTCTAACTCACTTCCTTTTTTCTGTGTGAGTTTCGGAAATATCCCCATTCATAAGTCTGAGATCTACATCTATGAATTGAAAGGCCCGAATGATCAACTCTGCAATCAGTTGTTATAAACAATAGGTCTTCTAATTGTGCATTTGAAAAAATTGAAACCCTTCTTATTGGACGATCATGATACTTCCCAAAAATCGAAATTCTTGATCAATGGAGGAAAATATCACCATTTTTGTTCAATAAGATACCAAAGTGTATGATTGACTCATTCCATACTAGAAATAATCGTAGGAAATCCTTTGATAACCCAAATTCCTATTTCTCAATGATATTCCATGATCAAGAAAATTGGCTGAATCCCGTGAACCATTTCATAGAAGTTCATTGATATCTTCTTTTTATAAAGCAAATCGACTTTGATTCTTGAATAATCCACATTACTTCTGCTTCTATTGGAACACAAGATTCCCCTTTTCTTTGGAAAAGGCCCGTATCAATAATTCTGATTTTACGTAAGGACAATTCCCAATATCTTGCTCATTCGCAACAAATTATTTTCTTTGTGCATCGGTAAGAAAAACATGCTTTTTGGGGGAGAGATACCATTTCACCAATCGAGTCACTGGTATCTAACATATTCATACCTAACAATTTTCCACAAAGTGGTGATGAAACGTATAACTTGTACAAATCTTTCCATTTTCCAAGTCGATCCGATCCATTCGTACATAGAGGTATTTACTCAATCGCAGACATTTTTGGAACACCTATAACAGAGGGGCAAATAGTCAATTTTGAAAGAACTTATTGTCAACTTCTTTCAGATATGAATCTATCTGATTCAGAAGGGAAGAACTTGCATCAGTATCTCAATTTCAATTCAAACATGGGTTTGATTCACACTCCATGTTTTGAGAAAGATTTATCATCCGAATAGAGGAAAAAAATGGAGTCTTTGTCTAGAGAAATGCATTAAGAAAGGGCAGATGTATAGAACGTTTCAACGAGATAGTGATTTTTCAACTCTCTCAAAATGGAATTTATTCCAGACATATATGCCATGGTTCCTTACTTCGATAGGGTACAAATATCTAAATTTGATATTTTTAGATACTTTTTCAGACCTATTGCTAATACTAACTAGCAGTCAAAAATCTGTATTCATTTTCTTGACATTTTGCATGGATCAGGTATATCATGGCGAATTCTTCAAAAAAAATTGTGTCTTCCACAATGGAATCTGATAAGTGAGATCTCGAGTAAGTGTTTACATGATCTTCTTATGTCCGAAGAAATGATTCATCGAAATAATGAATCACTATTGATACTGACACATTTGAGATTTCCAAATGCTCGGGTGTTCCTCTATTCAATCCTTTTCCTTCTTCTTATTGCTGGATATCTCGTTCATACACATCTTCTCTTTGTTTCCCGGGCCTCTTGTGAGTTACAAACAGAGTTCGAAAAGGTCAAATCTTTGATGATTCCATCATCTATGATTGAGTTGCGAAAACTTCTGGATAGGTATCCTACATCTGAACCGAATTCTTTCTGGTTAAAGAATCTCTTTCTAGTTGCTCTGGAACAATCAGGAGATTCTCTAGAAGAAATACGGGGTTCTGCTTCTGGCGGCAACATGCTTGGTCCCGCTTATGGGGTCAAATCAATACGTTCTAAGAAGAAAGATTGGAATATCAATCTCATTGATCTCATACCAAATTTCATCAATTGAATCACTTTTTTCGAGAAATACGAGACATCTAATTCATACAAGTAAAGAGATCTACTCATTGATAAGAAAAAGAAAAAATGTGAACGGCGATTGGATTGATGATTAAATAGAATCCTGGGTCGCGAACAGTGGTTCGATTGATGATGAAGAAAGAGAATTCTTGGTTCAGTCTCCACCTTAACAACAGAAAATAGGATTGATCAAATTCTATTGAGTCTGACTCATAGTGATCGTTTATCAAAGAATGACTCTGATTATCAAATGATTGAACAACCGGGAGCAATTTACTTATGATACTTAGTTGACATTCATAAAAAGCATCTAATGAATTATGAGTTCAATCCATCCTATTTAGCAGAAAGACGGATATTCCTTGCTCATTACCAGATAATCACTAATTCACAAACTTCGTGTGGGGAAAATAGTTTTCATTTCCCATCTCATGGAAAACCCTTTTCGTTCCGC
>MCJB01049271.1:10000-14133 GCA_002018475.1 Nicotiana obtusifolia
AATATAATGCAAGAACAATAATAAGCATCAGGGTAAGAGACATACAACCTGTACCATCTGAATGCCTCTGAGGGCGACTAACCATGTCATGCCTGACATGCATATGCATATACATATATTTATATCCTTTTGAAAATCATCATATACATATATACGCCTCTGTGGGCTTCATCATCATCTCATACATGTGCCTCTGTCGGCCTCCTCATCATCATACCCAACTGATCAGTGGTTGCACAATAGGTGCCATACCCGGCCGACTATAGCGCGGCTCGGTAGAGTAAGATAGCTGTTAATCGAACCTTGGGAGCTCTTCTTCGAGCTTTGACCAAAGGGATGTCCGGCACTTGGGATGACAGATTACCTATTATGGAGTTTGCATATAATAGAACTGTTCGTCGCATGACTAGCATTACTCCATTTGAATGTGTTTATAGTTTTAATCCTTTGATACCACTTGATCTTGTTCCTTTGCCGAGAGATGCAGTTATTAGCGTTGACGGAGAAAACCGGGCAGCTGCGTTGCTCGAATTGCATGCTAAGGTGAGGAAAACTTTGGAGGATGCTTATGAAAAGGTAGCGGTCAAGAAGAATAAAGGAAGGAAAAAGCTGGACTTAAAGAAAGGTGACTGGGTTTGGGTGCACTTCCGAAAGGAAAGATTTCCGAACCATAGGAAAGGGAAGTTAGCTCCGCGGGGAGATGGACCATTTCAAATGTCGCAGAATATCAATAACAACTCTTATGTTATGGACTTGTCTAGTAGCATTGCTTTCGGACATGACGGTGCTTTGATTTCGAGGACGAAATCCTCTCAAGAGGGGGAGAATGATGCAAATAAATTTGATCAAGTGTTATCAATGCCATCTATGAACAAGACAAGAAAAGGCGTTGGTTAGCCTTGGAGAAGATCCAAGCGTCCACAAATCTTGCTATGGACGAATCTTGTGTTGAAGATGTACATTTGTGTTTATGTTGTATTATCGTGTAGTTATTGAAGACATTAATTCTTATTTGTTTGGTCCTGCGTGACTATTCTTTAAATTAGCCAAATTGTGGCCTTTTTGTTAATTAGTTGTTTCCTAGTTGATTTAGGTTAAGTAGTTATTCTTTTCCTAGTTGATTTAGGTAAAGGCTCATTCTATATAAGCCTAAACACTTCATTATTTTGATACCTTTTGACATTATTATCAATCAAAAAACGGCAGCACATTGCTCCCAAAATCGTGTGAATTAACTTGTCCAATTTTAGTGTGATTCAAAATTGAACTTGTTCCTTTGTCTGATCGAACAGTTTGCAAGACCATTGTTCTCTTGAGGGTTTCTCGTATAGTATAGGTACTCCGTGACTTCATCAAGAAGGTAAGTAGACTAGTTCCTACTTGTTGTCTTGATAGTTCATTGAGCGTCTTACTTCTATCTTTTGTTTCCTTGTTTCCGCTTTTTATATTGCATCACACCTTGTAGTCTCCTCAAGTTGATACTAGTGCGAACTCTTGCAATCACCACACTTGAAAGTACCTATATCTGCACACGAAGTGCAAAGTGTAGTATGAGTACAACCGACTCCATATACTCAATATGTAACGAACCTAACCTTGGGCTGAAAATAGTGACAAGCTTGGAAGAAAGTTCAGTATCCAACATCAATATCCAGTAGCAACTCAAAATATAGTGAAAACAGTGATAATAAATAACTCAAAGTATCATGTTTAACTCGTTCACAATTATGGAAAATTTAGGCATGATTTCCAAATATAACAGTCGAAGCCCGACACATATAAGATATTTCATTTAATTGCTAGCATGAGGAAGAATATATCTCTAAGCCTACATGTAAAATATACATGTCAAGTTATTGTCAGTATAGTGACAACATCAAGTATAACCATACTCTCAATGCTCATAATACCTGCACAATTGATGCAGGTCAACCTGATCAAGCTACGTTCATGCCATCAATGTTGGATAAGACAAGAAACGGCGTTGGTTAGCCTTGGAGAAGAGCCAAGCATTCAAGCATTCACAAATTTGGCTATGGATGAAATTAGAAGTTGAAGATGTACATTTGTGTTTATGTTGTATTACTGTATTGCTATGGAAGATATTAATTCTTACTTGTTTGGTCCTGCGTGACTATTCTTTTTACTTAGCCAAATTGTGGCCTTTTTGTTAATGTTTGATCCTAGTTAGCTGAGGACAAGGCTCATTCTATATAAGCCTAAGGACTTCATTATTTTAGTACCTTACATTAATTTTATAAATAATTTTCGGCAGCCGTTGTTCCCAACCAAAACCGTGTGTTTAACTTGTCCAATTTTAGTGTGATTCAAATTTGAACTCGTTCCTTGTTTGATCGAACAATTTGAAAGACAAACGTTGTCTTGAGGGTCGTTCGTATAATATAGGTACTCCTTGATTTCATTAAGAAGGTAAGTAGACTAGTTCTTACTTGTTGTCTTGATAATTCATAGAGCGTCTTACTTTTATCCTTTTTTTCTAATTTCTGCGTTTAATATTACATCAGTTGGTAACAAAGCAACTTTTGATTATATAGCATCAACAATTCCCCTCACCATCACACACAACCACACTTAGCATTATATAGGTTCCTGGCATAAATGCCCCTCACGAAAGCACATATATATCATTGTGCATGTGTTTATCGTAATATCAGACTCTGGAGGGCCGGATCCTGGTTCAAGTGCTAATTAATATCACATAGCCCAATCGTGGGGCCTGGCGCATGTGACGCTCTTGTCAGCACTGCTTAGCCTAATATGGGCCCAGCATTCGTGCCACCTCAAAATCAATACCAAACCGGCTCTATGGCTCAAACTCAGTCATCAACCGCTCAAGTCTCAGTTAACAACATATCACAACACTCAGTTCAACAGTTACACATATGAGGCATCAACATCATGTGAGAAATCAAAATAAAAATGTACTGAGACAGAGAAATTTTACATGGATATAGCACTAATGATTGAGAGTATTTTTACAATTAAGGCAAATAGCTCAAAAACAGCAAGAATAGAATAGCACTATCATGCCACAAAAAAATAAGCACATAGCCTATACATGATTTCTCGCAAAATTTTAGCTCAAACAATCACACAAGTAGAGAAATCACGGATATAACAAGGTATGATAGTAAAAGAAGTCTCATAGTAGTGTAAAATCCAACTGGATCATGAATATTCTGGTGCACACACGTGTCATCACCTAGCACATGTGTCACCCACAAAACATTCCCAAAATATAGCTCTTAGGGATAATTACCTTCAAATCAAAGTTTAGACACGTTGCTTAATCAAAATGCAAAAATCAATACTCCAAAAAGCCCTTCATGCACGAATCAACCTCTGAACGGCTCCAATCTTTTCACAAACAACTTAATATCATCAAATAATATCGTAGGACACAACTCCAAATAAAAATGCTTCGATCTTTATCAAAATGAAAACGCCAACCCACAGAGTCAACCTGGGCCCACACCCCTAACCCGAAAATAAATGTCCGAACAATAGAACAGTAATAACAGAAAATAAATGAAAGAGAACTCCAAGGTCTACGAATGACATAGCTGCTACCTCGTAGTCTCCTCAAGCTGATACTGGTGCGAACTCTCTTGCAATCACCACGCCTGAAAGTACCTATATCTGCACACGAAGTGCAAAGTGTAACGCACCATTCAGATATTAGAGGATATGCTTTGTGCATGTTTTATGAATTTCGGGGGTTCTTGGGATCAGTTCTTCCCACTGGCAGTGTTCTCCTATAACAACAGCTACCAATCGAGTATTTAGATGGCTCCTTATGAGGCCCTATATGGGAGACTGTGTCGTTCTTCAATTGGTTGGTTTAAGCTAGGAGAGGCTAGGTTTGTTGGTCACAGATTTGGTTCGAGATTCCTTGGAGAAAGTCAAATTGATTCAGGATCGGTTTCGTACGACCCAGTGTAGACAAAAGAGTTATGATGATCGGAAGGTTTGTAATGTAGCATTTATGGTTGGAGAGCGAGTTTTGCTCCGGGTTTCACCCATGAAGGGTGTGATGAGGTTAGGGAAGAAGGGCAAGTTAAGCCCTACGTATATCGGCCCTTTTGAGATCCTTGAGAGAGTGGGGGGGGGGG